>OLMO02000297.1:9376464-9387497 GCA_900291935.2 Cassiopea xamachana
ATAATATTTTCACCACCAAGTGGCAATTGTATTGTAGCTCTTGGGGTTAATTCCATCATAGAAGGCATGTTCTTGTCACTCTGAGAATTTGCTTGTCTCCTTTTTGGCTCAATTGAAGCTTGCTTTGCAATCTCAGGAGATGGGGGTAGTATATTTGGGGAAGGTGGGGAAGGTGGGTTGGGGGACGTCACATTATGGGGATATGGGAATAGGGAATTCGTCTGGATAGTAGGGAAGATGTGACGCTCAGGAATGAGGGGGGTTTGGAGGGGTGCTCGAGTCAATGGATTGAAGGTATGTCTAAGAATGGTATATTCAGCATCAAATTTTTGATCTTGGGGGGCTCGAGCAGTTTGGGTAGAAATCCTCATATTTTGACATTCTTGATTCTCACTTGTCTCAATTTTTACATTTGTTGAAGCTGGATGTTTAATTTCCATTTCTAAGGGATCTTGTGCTTTGTGCCTGTCACTTCTTGTGCTGGATACTGAAATTGAAAATTTCCCAGATTTTCTTGATGACCGAATTGATCTGGATTCCCTTCTGCATTCTGCCAAGTATGATTCTGCAGCTTCGATACATTGCTGAAAATTGTCCTCCATGCTGAACAAAGTCTTGAATACTTCGTCAATTTGCTGTGAATCTTCTAAAAGTTCAACATACCCATCATTGAAGTCTCGGAAACTGATCATGGCTTTCTTCAGTGATTGTGTATTGAAATTTACTTGCTTCGGCTTACCATTTTCAGACACTTGTTTGTTCACATCGTTTATCAGCTTCGTTACATAAGACATCTTGCCCCTTAGGCTCGCTTTCTTGGCTAAAACTTTCGCAATCTTAATAGCTTCTCGTTCTGTAGGCAATAGATTTACATCCCTCTGTCTTTCGGGTTTAGTTTCCCGGGTCACGGCACCAGCTGTTTCTTCAGAGGTCTCGTCCATTAATAAAGCTTCTTGGTTATTTTATATCTTCTACTTTCAACTCAAAAAACATACTACAACTTGTACAACTTGTTAACATGCATGGAATATGTAAAGAAGGCCAAGCAAAAATTACATGCATTTGGTAGATTAAGACCATATTCATGAAGTGATAACTCAAAGTTACTATTAAATGCAGTAGTATTATCGAACTTTTCTTATTGCTCGCTGATCTGACATTTTGTAGCAAAACTGACTATAAATAAACTAATAGAACTTGAGGAACTTCTTGAAAGGGATGATACAAAGACAACACATAAGAACCTACAAAAATTGATTATAGAAGTTTATAAATCACTCGATTACCTAAAACCAGAGTATATGTGGGAATTTTTCACAACAAAGGATGTTCAGTATAATCTAGGCACAAAGGAATTATGCCAACTCCCTTCCGTAAGTTCCCAAAGTTATGGACTGAACCCCCTATCCTTTAGAGGGAGTTTGTTATGGAATTCCATTGATGATGAGATAAAATTCTCACCGTCTCTTGTGATATTTTAAAAAAGGAACACGTAGCTGGGATAGCATTAACCGTAAATGTTGTATTGGTAATTAACTTAGTTTTGTTTCTTTAATTAAATGGTTGGTATTAATTAGTTATAAGCTATGTATGTAACCAACTTTAAATAAGTTTTGTGATATGAGACGATAGGGGCCGTGCCCGCTTTTGCATTTTATGACAAATATCTGCCTGTCACTGTTGTTTATGTAAAAGTATTACAAAGGAAAAAGCTAACAATAGGCGTAGTCCCCCAACTTTGCTTACGGTACCTACTTTCAAATTTAACTCCCTTCCCCTATTAGTTATCAGTGCTCGACCATTTAGCTTGTTTCTAGCGAAATACAAGCAATTTAGAAGCGTCACGACTTTTGCGCGTTTTTGCAAAACAATTACCATTAACCACTCCAGGCATTTCAATGAGACGCGCGATCGCTCGTGAGCACGGAGACATGCACCCTAAAAGTCCAACGCGCTATATTTGTCGCGTACGCGAAACTATCAGTGTCAATGTTAGCAAGCGATGAAGTTGACAGACTATACATTCAGGTATAGTTGAAAAATCATAATTAACAGCTTTCCTAGACAATTTACAGCTTTTATCAATATCTTTCGTTATTTGACGAAACTTGCATTGGAAAAACAGCACGCGCAGACGGGCCTAAATGCGCGATCAGCTGCGCGCGTCTGACCCACTCATTGAAAGGTCTACACTCACACTGGCAACAGCCAGTGGAGCATTAGGATTGGGTGACGAAGGTTTGGTCCTGTTTCAAATGCTCGGGCAGGGAATCTTCTAAGTTCCAGAAATGGAGAAAATTGAAGTAAAATAAAAATATATACAGTACAAGAAGCAGCCACAGATTAAAGAAGAGCCATGATATGTGTTGAACACAGAAATAGATAAAATGAGGTCTCTTTCCCATGTGTGGAGCAAGGGCATCATTCCCCCAACTCCAGCTACTTGACAAAAAAGGGTATTATAAATGTAGAAAACAGTCATCGTTGAGACTTCTCTTAGGTTTTTCTCGGTATTTAATACCTCCAGTCCCCAAGGGCGTGCACTCTTATTTTTTAAGGGGTCCATGTCTGAGTTTTTTGTTGACCCCCAAATATTGAGTCCCAGTTTTGACGAATCCCAAATATTGAGTTTCAAAAGTTGGAAACCATATTTTCATATATTTTGGACTACCATTGTAGCAAAATTTCGTTGAATATCACAAGTATATGTTTATTATATTAAAACTTGTTTTCTTTTGCAACTTCGTTTCAGTTCCCAAACTCCAAATATCTGACTTTTCATAATTGAATTTTCTTAAGCTGCAATTCACAGACCCCAAAGACAACTTTCTTGTAAAATCTCAGACCCCAAATATTAACACAGATTCCTCGCAGGGCCAGTGCGAGGGGGCGTCACAGTCGCCCTGGAAAAGCTCTGTCGGTAAAATTTGCCTCGTCGGTAAATCATAGGCTTTTTTAGGAAGTTTTGCAAATTGTAGACAAAAATTTCAGCATGTCTTAGCTCATGTCATGTGCCGAAATAGGCGCGTAGTATTCTTCCGACAATACCATTGGTTTCAGAGAGTTTCATCAAAATTCATTCGATAGTTACATCTGCATAAATTCAGCAGATACGTCGGATATTTCGAAAAGTTTTGTAACGTGTCGGCAATTTACCTTCAACTGCCAAGATACCTGATGCTGACTGTATCGATGCCCATTTTGTGCAGCAAAAGAACGGTGCTTTTGGCAATAGATCGGTTTTGGAACAGTTAAAGTATGCAATGGTTTAAGCTGTTGAATGGAGGCTTTATTTTATAAAAGCATGAGTATTCAGTTCCCAGTGATTACTACCTTTCGATAAAATATTCACTGCTTGCAAGCACAGATATATTCTTCTTTTTTTCAAGAATTGCTACTTTTCATGCTTTTCCATTACAATTCTGGTGTTAAAAGAGGGCGTTGGTCACAATTATTGCCAAAGTAAAGAGCGCGGCTTTCAAAAAGCTCTCTTGGGGGCCAAGCCCTCAAACCCTCTTCTTTCCTCATTATTCAAGTACCCCTTTCCTTTCAAGTAACTCCAGCTGCCAAGCCCATCCTGTTGACAAACTGTCAGTTCACACCTCCCCCAGGGGGGGTCTTTTCGCGAAGGCCCTGCCCCCCGTATAGAAAAGTGCGGAGTACCCCCCATGGGCTCCAATTTTACAATTTTTTGGAATGGTGCTTTGATGACTAATACAGTATTTCCAAGCATGGAATAAGCCAATCAGTGCATTGAGAAGTTGCAACCACAACCATTTAAGAATGATCAAACTTTGCATGGCATTCTGCTGTACCAGAGGCACTGTAGCACATTCTCGAGTGAGGGGGGCTGGCACGAGTGACAACCTCTTGCTGGGGCGTGATAGTGGGGATCAATGGCCAAGCCCCTGAAAATTTAAGAACCACGCCCTTAGATTGCAAAGGAACTCTGTTTTGAATACAAAAATACATCCTATCTCAGATAGGATCTTATACACTAACAAAAAATCTGGGGACTGTACCCCCTCTAGCTGGCCCGTTTCAGGTGCGCCTGTACATATCTCGTAATTTTGAGTACTTACTGTTTCTGCTGAGACAAGAAATTTTTTTAATCAACAATAATATGATATATCAAATAAATCATCTGAAAGCCTACTAATTACACGTCTATCAATATTACATAAAATCACAACTTTTTATGATTTATACTAAATAAATTTGCTTTAAATTTTCAGTTGTTACAGTTCAAGAGTCAATGGATAATAAATTTGAGAGAAGGATGCTTTTCAGATGTGTAAAACACCAGGAATCCCTATTAATGAGCGTTGCGAACGCCTGTGAAAACTCAATGGTATCTGATGACGACTTGATTTACTGTATCCATGAATCCCTGTTGCTATTTTTCTTTGAGTAGTACAGAGTCACATACGCGCTCTGTCCGGAATGAAATGGAAATGCAATTTGGACAAACGGTATTGTCTGGTAGGGTGGTAAGTTTCTTTCCTCACTGCCCTAAACTCTCAATGTTGCCGCTAGTCCATCAATCACAGTTGGGTAGAAGTAAACGAGCATTCATAATTGGCCCGACATATCCCTCGAAAGGAGCAGGTCTAAAGCTGGACCTAGAGGGCCACCTTATTCGTTTCATTGTTTTTCATGTAAAAAGTTTCTTTAAAAAGTTGTTTGCTATAGGATATATTGCCGTTTGGGGGAGGGATTGCCCCCGCTCCCCCTCTGGATTAGCCAATATCCCTCGAGAAATCAACCTTCAGAACAATTATTACTCGTTCAATTTCCTTGCGAATAAACATCAACAGTAACTATTGAAAAAGCCTTCTCCTTTTACATCAGAACAATCATGTGAGAACAATCATGCTAAGCACGAAGCTGCATAAAATTCTTGCCCCCTTCCATCGAACGAAAGTAAGTTCTTACTCTCCCGCAAAATTCTAAAAGTATCTGCTCAGTGATTGAAGCTCTAGTCAGAAAGGAAATCAGTAATTCAACTGACTTCGAAGATTTAATGGGAGCAAACTGCACATCTGTTTATATAGAATCCTAATTAAAATTCGCAAAAAAAGTTTGGAAATTTTCTAACGGGCAATAGCATAGCTTGAAATCAAAATAATAAAATTGCATTACAAAAACTAATACTCTGGTTCACCGCCTTAGAAGTGAGGAGATCTGTATACCACCGTCTGAAAGACCACTAATGCATGTCGAACAGTGAGGAGTTGAATTCCAATCTAAAGAGGTGACGGATACTTTTTTCACAGGGACGGACATCACATGCTCCAAGGCGGCTCTGGATTCGATCTGCATCAAAAAGAAAAATATCAAGGGCTGGTTTCCATATAATCGTAAGCATGTTTACATATAATCGGAATGTGCCTGCGATGCATCGACGATGGTTCGCAGGCAAATATTTTTAATGGAAACACTCTTGTTCCGATGTCTGCGATGCATCGGCGACATCGTAACAGTATCTGGAAAGTAGAACCATGTTCTACTATCCCGATCGTTACGATGATTTCTCTGCATCGCCGATGGCTTTAAATTGCATGGAATCATCAAAAAGAAAAACATTAAACAGGATCATGTCAATTTTCAAACTGGAAATCCACTATGTACTTCTCAGAAAAAACAACACTGTTTAGTGGGAGAAGGGGGTGACAGTTAAGTGCGGAATAGAAAAATGCAGTGTCCCAAGACTTTTGGCCAGATGCGGTTGCATGAGAAAGGATAATTCTAATTGGCCCCAATAGTGGTCAATTGGGGCCCATTAACTATTGTATTAATCAAAAACTAGCCAAATTTGCAGCAGAAAAAATGTTTGGTCCAGAGAAGTGCCCAGTAACTCACTACACAGAGGCTACCAGACAGAATAAGGTAACATGTTTCCGCGAGCATCAAGAAGAAAAGTAATACCGTAAGAGAACAGCCACCTTGTATATGTAAAAACAACAATTCTAAAATTAATTGTGAGTCGGCCACAGGTCAACATCTTATTACAAATCCAGAATGCACCAAAACATATACAGACGATAATTTTCGGATCATTGGGCAAGCAAGATCGTCCTTTCATTTAAGTGTTCTGGAATCTGTCTACATAAAGACGCAAAACCCAGTCTTGAGTAGATAAAAACAGTTCGTTCTTTCATTAGTACTCTTCAAGTAAATATGGTTAATAGGTCCTAATTGGCCACTCTTGAGGCCAATTAGACGCAACCTATCACATGTAACCGCATCTGGCTATATATTTCGGTTAATGTTTCGGTCACTATCCGGCGTTCTATACTCTGACGAGTGTCGGACGAAAAAAGCTTTCAGTATCTCAAAAGAATGTTGCCACTTTTTCGTGCTGTAATAGGATACTTTACCATTTAACAATATGATATTATTGTTTATGATGATATAATCATTGCCGATCCAATATAATACATAAATCTAAAGTAGCAAATAAACAATAAACTATTCTGTTAAAAATGCTCATTAACTTACCGAATACATTAAAGCTCCATTTGAAGCGCAAGTCAGCATGTATTTCCCATCAGAATCGAACGCCAAAAGCCGTCCACCGGGTCTGTAAAAAAATTTCTGACTGGTGCCATGACCAAGCGCCTGAGAGTTGATGCCAGTGCAACTTTCATTTAGGGCAAATTCAGCTAATTTGGAGCTTACTCTATGAACATCCCATAAGCATAGCTGAAATTGAATGTTGCATATTCAGAAGACTCTAGCTAAGCAGGGTTAACTGCAATCATATGTGAGAAAGTGCCGTCACAGAGGGAGACTGCAAGGAGCAGTGGTGTTCAAGGCGAGTCAATAGGGACCTTAAGCATGTACATCCTTAACGGAAACGGTACCGTTGGCTCAGTAGAATTCACAATTGTGCACGCGCGAAAGGGAATGCCCCTAACGTCTAGGTTTTCAACCTAGGATCTAGAAGGCTAGATGAGCATTTCTAACGTCTTGGGAAAACGTAAGCATTTTATGAAGAGATTTTATGAGCCATGACACACTTATCGGCTGTGAAAAGTAACGTGTAAATGTCTTTCTTTTCGTTAGGACAAACTATCTAGAATTGCCGCTTTCGATCGTCAAATGGCCATTTTATTTACGAAATCAGAGACCGTAACAGTAGCACGTTCGAAGGCCTAGCCAACTGTTTTTAATCGCTTTATAAAGTCCTAGCTTTACATAGTTTTGATATTTCTAAGTGTAGACTAGGTGCCCACTGCAAAGTTCATGAATTGATACGATTTGGTTATAGGTTTGATTTGATTTGATAAGCGTTTTAAAAGTACACAAACTGTTTCGATAGAATCAACTTTCAAATCTAAATTCTGTCCTACACTCGTCATGGTTCATGCTTTCTAAATCAAATTTGTCATACTGCCAGTACGGAAATTCGGGATTTTTTGATTTAATCAAATCATACAGGATTGCAAACTCTACTTCATCTATTTAACGGAGATCATAAGCGAGTAAAAGCATCTCTCGTACATGACTTAAATAAAGCATTTTGAAAACAGAGGTTGTAGTGTAGCATGAGATAGCGAAATTAATAACTTTCCCGCCAAAATATACGCGTGATTCATGCTGAAAAGCGGGGTGGGGCTTGCGTTCTTAACACAACATGCTTAATGACTAGTTATCAGATCGATAACGGAAACGGCGATGTTGCTAGCCAAGGTTACCATTTCCGTCAGCGTTGTGCATCCTTAAGGTTCCTAATACGTTGGTTGCACTGTTGGACCAGTGGCGTAACGCAGTTTAGTGTACCTTACTTCAAAACCTAAGTCACCCCCCCAAACAAAAATTCTCTCTGTTATGTGCTTTTTGTCCATAATGTGTTTAAAGGCTTCATAAGGGCCATCCCAAAACCCTTGCTAACAGTCGTTGCTAGCACAACACTGGATTCATTCATCCCATTTTGTCTATTCGCTGCACAAGGGCCACATCGTACTTAATTCCTAAGGATCCCTAGAGACTCCGTTACGCCATTGGTTGGAAGCAATCCACGCCCACCCGGTGACAGCAATTGGGTATAGAAAGTTGCAGAATCAGAGTAATGCATGCTATTTAGGAGGCAAAAACTTTGAAAATAAAAAGAAAGAAACATGACATTGGAAAAGGTGATGGTTAAGCAATTTTCGAATCCGTATATGGTCGGTAGCATAATTGATATTCGGTAGCATAATTGATGGTCGGTAGCAAAATTGATGGTCGGTAGCATAATTGATGGTCGGTAGCATAATTGATGGTCGGTAGCATACTTGGTGGTCGATGGTCGGTAGCATAATTGATGGTCGGTAGCATAATTGATGGTCGGTAGTATAATTGTTGGTCAGTAGCAAAATTGATGGTCGGTAGCATAATTGATGGTCGGTAGCATAATTGATGGTCGGTAGCATAATTGATGGTCGGTAGCATAATTGATGGTCGGTAGCATAATTGATGGTCGGTAGCATAATTGATGTTCGGTAGCATAATTGATGGTCGGTAGCATAATTGATGGTCGGTAGCATAATTGATGGTCGGTAGCATAATTGATGGTCGGTAGCATCGTTTGGTAACTATGTTTGCTTGCACATGAAGTACTGCAAAAGCAGGCACACACCTGTCAAGCACTTATTCTCCTCTGGAATGGATGCTGCTTATTCTCCTAATTTGCATGAAGATATTGGCATCTTTGGAAACAGACAAGAAATCTGCAAACTTCACTAGCTACACAGCTTTCTATCAGAATATTTCTGCAAGTAGTTGTTTATTTTCGTACTTAATATACTATTTCTATGCTATTATACTATATATGTTCTTTCTTCCCTAAGTTTTTGAAGACCATGAGGTCAAATTTTCAGATCAAAATTCGCTTTCTAGATCGGGGTAACAAAGAAGAAAATTTTCTGGGACGTGTTGCAAACCTTGAGAGAGACGTTATCTTCTTGTAGACATAGCTTAGAAAAAACGTTCTACCTCCAGTTGCTGCAGGTACGCAGTGCAGTGAGGCATACACACGTAGGTCTGATATTTGTCTAGTAAAACTTACCTCGAGGTCGAACAGTGATTTGTCCGTCTTACTTCCTTGCACAGCAGCATCCAATTCAGAGGAGAATAAGCTAATAAGTGCGCGAAAGGCTTGTGCCTGCTTTTGCAGCACTTCATGTGAAAGCAAAAGTAGTAACCAAACGATGCTACCGACTGTCAATGATGCTACCGACCCTGTGCGGATTCGAAAATTGCGATGGATAAGGATGTAATTGATAATATCAACTTTAACTATGTATAGAATGATAATGATGACAAGTGATGAAGATAACAAATTTAGAGATGATGTTGAAATCCAGAATGATAGAATCACTGACAGTCATAATTCCCACCTTTCCATCGGCTCCTAAGCTGAAAATTGATGTCTCATCGACACTAAACTGTACATTAAGGATATCCGTTGAATGAGCGTGCCAGCCATTTAGACAATCGCACGTTCGCATATCTACCAAGAAAATATAATAGATCAAGGTATGTAAATTTTACATTACACTACGAGCAATAAACCGCAAGATGATACTGCAGGGAGCACGTAAAGACACCGCAATCCAGCAACTGTTTTTTGTTTTTATTCTCATAAGATCTACAATAACAAACAATTACAATACAAAAGCAAAGGGAGTATTGAAATAGATAGCAACTGCTTCCGGTAACAATATACTACGTATATTAATACAAATACAATGACTTACAGAAATTGCACAAAAAAGGAGTGCCGCAATAGTGACCTCGCCACAAAACGAACCCTGAGGGGTACCTTAGTGAGGCAATAGCCAATATTCCACCGAATGGATGGACATCGTATCCACCAGTATAATCAAAGGTGTAGATAGAGAGGGTTCTGGGGTGTAAGAAAACCCTTAAGGAGCAAGACTATTATTTTGTTGCAATTTTTCTTATCTTGGCGGAATATTATCATGTTATATATAACCATAGAGCAGTGGTGGCCTAGCGGTAATGCACTGGATTCATACCAACGTGGCCCTGGGTTCAAGGCCCATCGCAGGCTATTGGTAACGTCAGGAAGGGCTTCCAGTCTCAAATGCTCGTGCCAGAACCAAAGTCCCCTGAAGGCACCCTCCAAGCCCCAAGGAACTGGGGGAAACGGAGTTAAAATCGAGAAAAAATTATCTTAAACAATCATAAAACGAGTATGTGTTATATATTTCTCGGAAAAAAGCCAAAATTTCTTGCCTCCCCCTCCTATGAAGTATCATATCTACAACAATCCTTTGTCATGTTTTCTTAAGGTAAAGCGCTCCCTTAGAAAAAGTTTCCATATGAAGATCTTGCGCAAATCTAAGATAAATCAAAGTTGCACGTACCGAACAATCGTATCATACCATCAGCACCACCAGTAACCAACAACGTGCCATTGTGATTGTGTGACATACAATGTATAGAAGACGGGTATGGATCAAGCACCAGCTCAGACTAAACATAAAATGAGAAAGAGCCTGTGTTTTAAAAAGCAGTAACAGAAGCAAGTAAACAAAAACTGCTCTTTACTGAAAACTATGTTCTGCAATGCTAAGAAGTGCCTACTGTATGGTACATAAATAGGACCTTAGGACCAATAACAAAACCCCGACAAAGAAAAAACTAAGAAATTGGAAGAAAGGTTGAGTAGTAGGGAGACAAGATCAAGTTTGAATTTGTTAGATCTGAAAGATGATAAGTTGTACGATTCGAAGAAATTAGTGGATGACAATGAGTTATATAGTTGAGGGGTTCTTGGAATGAAAGATGATTTGTGAGATAGAGTTCGTGGATTACGTAGTGTAACTTGGAAAGGGTGTGAATGGGTAGAGCTTCGAACACGCCTCACTGGATCGGGAATAATATTAACAATCAATAAGATTGATATAAATAGTGGTCTAGCCTTAAAAGAAATAAATGCAATGAATGAAGAAATAAATAATATATATATATATATATATATATATATATATATATATATATATATATATATATATATATAT
>OLMO02000297.1:9387577-9441916 GCA_900291935.2 Cassiopea xamachana
TATATATATATATATATATATATATATATATATATATATATATATATATATATATATATAAGCAGTAAAAAACTTTTTTCAGCCCTACTTATTTACCATTCAAATTCATAGGCTGTTTACCTGTTCATAGTTGATGAAACTAAATATGACATATTCGAGAAAAAAGATTCCCCATTTCATAGGCTCATAGGTAAAGGCTGGAATAGTTCATTAGTAAATACCAAATGAAAGCGTAAGAGTGCATGTAAAGTGAAGTAAATGCTCCAACTGTTGAAGCTAAATGGGGAAGCTTGATTCCAGCACTTCATCTTTTCCATATCGTTCTCAAAACAAATCGCAGTCAAGTTCGCACCCTGATGACTGGGGAAAAGCCTATCAAATATTCGTTCATCAGCAGTGGATATACACTTTGGAAGTTTAAACATTGTACCTAAAGCCTGGTTTCCATATGATCGCTAAGGATCACTGAGAATCATTGATGATCGCTGAGGATCGCTA
Source organism: Cassiopea xamachana (assembly GCA_900291935.2). NCBI lineage: Eukaryota > Metazoa > Cnidaria > Scyphozoa > Rhizostomeae > Cassiopeidae > Cassiopea > Cassiopea xamachana. The sequence goes on from OLMO02000297.1 coordinate 9,388,076, forward strand.
TAGTGCAGAATCGCTGAGGATCGCCACAGTGCAGAATCGCTGCGGGCTGCTAAGGACTGCTAGGTTTCTATCTTCTGCCATTTTACAATCACAAATAACTTCTTCTCTTGCCACTTAAACTGTATCATAGGATAATTGGATAGCTGTACATCGTTCATCATCGTTGGTGTATTTTCATTAATTTTTCAGGATCAATCACGATCTTTATATCGGATCGTTCACAATCGCTGGAAAAGAACTCACATCCAAGGACGACTACAGAAGAAAAGGGCAGGGGGAAATGGGAGCCCACTACAGTGGTTCTATTTACCTTTATCTTAAACGTCTTCATGTCCCAGTCGAAAATTGTTCCCTCACAAGATGGCTTGTTGCTGTCAGTCAATGATTGTAACGGCTTCAATTGCACTTGCTTTTTTTGCGGTGCAAATGTGAGTGATTCAGTTCTTTTGCGCACACCAGAAGAAGCGCTGCTAGTAAATGACTTCCCACTTGGACTGCTGGATATGCAAATGATCCTAGGATAGAGTGAAGAGAAACCATAAGCAGATATGAACAATGCACGGATCAGCATTCAAATCACTTCCAAATCAGTACATATTATATATAATTATAAATTAGCTTAGAAATAGGTAGAATCTCAAATCACTTCTAAATCAGTAGATTACTTATATTTCTAAATTGATATTTTATTCCCTTTCTATTTAGATTAGACTAGCTTTAGCATTTCTCTTATATGTTAGATTTGTAGTGTAAAAAAAACCTATAAAATCAAGATATGTAACTCATCAACAATTATGTATCCGACCTTAGTTAACCTACTTTGGTAACTATATTTTTGTTGTTTACTTTATCTTGAGTAGGCTGTTATGCCTAGCTTTTTCAGCTAATTTAGGCCTACTATGCATGCCGCATCCAGGCATGGGACCCCTAATTTAACGTCCCTTCCGAAGGATGGCAGAGTGAGCTGTTTTGGTCGTTCATCTGGAGGTCGCCCATCCAGCTTCTGACCGTACACAGCCATGCTTAACATCAGTTAAGCTAATGGAACTGGCTGGGCAGCTTGGCCACTCACCCCGCAAATGACTTATGTATGTAAGTTCGGCACCTAGTTTAGGGGGTATAATGGGCATTATAAGAAGGGGGTAGATATTTTGCGAAAATGCCTACATGGGAGGCTGCCTTTCGCATAAAAACCTTTATTTGAAGCAAGGGTGTCAAAATCGACTTGGCCGAGGGGTAACATAAGGCACAACATGACATCAAGCGGGCTGGGTAGTTTGATGGGGTTGGAGAGGGCTAGCTAATAGGGACGTATAAATATACATAACTCATCGCATGTTTCCTATCTGGCACTCTAGACAATGGCGAAAAATTTGGGAGCCAACCTTATGAATGCCAGCTAGTACAGGCGAGAGAAACATCTCTAGATTTAAAATGTTTTCACTTCACTTATGGCTCATCTTAAAAGTAAAGGTAGTTCCTTATACTTTCGAACGTAGGGGAGTGCCTGTTAGAGAGGATACTTATCCTGAGCCATCAGTATGTGAGGCAGGGTGGCCAGTTCCTTTCCTCCCCGCCTTTATCTCCCCAGTTTTGCCAACGGGTACCCATTTGCTGCATGAACAGTGAGCATGCATTCAGTCACAGCCTCGAGTCGGGCTCGAACCGTAGACCTTCCGCACTGGGGTCATGCGCTCTAACCGCTATGTCACCTCACCCATTATGTTTCATCTAAACTCACCTTAATGCTAAGATCATATCATTAAAAGAAAAGTCATCCTTAACTGGACTTCAAAGCCAAGGAAAAAGTGCTTTAGTACAAATTCAAGTGTAAATACAGAAACTTTGCTAGTCAACCACCTTTGGTACTTCGAGTCAACAGCTGCATCCTGTATCGTCTTACGAGTTTCGGAGTCGAACAACGCTATTTTACCAGTCAGATTTCCGTACAATAGCTACAAGAGAATTAGAAAATTGCAGTGCATCTAAATTCACGTCCTATTAAGTAACGAGCAAGCAAAGAAAAGTCAATTCAACTCTTTTCTGCTAAGAATTCACTATAGCCGAGGGAAATCTAAAATATCTCTAGATAACTATGCAATATCGATGGGGAAATTGTCAATGTACAAAGAAGAGAAACGATAAGTATAAAAAGTTCCTAAAGTGAAATACTCTGCATAATTCAGCATTGTTATTTGAGGAGCACTTCCAAAACCTAAATACTATTCAAAGAGAACATGATTCCCTTGCTGTGAAAACCTGGGGAAGAAAAAAGTCCAGTTTCCTGCGAACAAAAGCTTAAAATCAAGTTTTTTCCTCTACTGTTTGGACAATTTATCTAATATGTTGGTCTTTCCCATTTTCCTCCTCTTTTCTCTCCCTGTTTTTTCTTTTCTTTCTCTCTTTTCTCTTTCTTTCTCCCTTTCCTGTCCCTCTTTTTTCATCTTTTCTTTCCCTTTTTCTTCCTTTCAGACAATGGAACTTCTTGTGAGGCCGCTTCGCAGCTTCGAGTACTTTTCCATCTCGGATGAGAACTTTAACCAGAATCTCTGTATTTAGGCTCCTTGGAGTGTTGTTAATAGATGACACATACAATCGTCTTATATATTCTCTACTACAATATCCTTTAATAAAATCTTATCTGAATTCCATTCAAAGGAAAATACTAGAGATACTCTCAATATGACTTGTGCTATGTGCACTGTACATCGCATACGGCATATCGACTAACATGTGTGCTCACTTATCGTTCAAAACTGAGTTTAAGGGCTTTAATATCCTTCAAATACTCTCTATATTCCCTGAGAAGGGGAAAAAATTCTGCTGGACCCTCTATCAAGTCCAATTTCTAGTTATAAAGTGAAATCCAAAGTTAAACAGAAGAAAGCTAATGTCGATACCTTTCCATCATGTTTTGGAATCCAATCGAACGAAAGAGACTGTAATTTTGATGGTATTGTAGCTTGTGTTGAAGGAGTTGGATAACACTGCCATATTCTGTTACAAAAAAAAGAAAACTATTCAAAAATGGCATGAAATGCCAAAAGAAATTGAATAAAAACAGCTGCGAAGGATACCACTCAATTTAAAATTTATCAAAATGATTTCGGTACTACCGGCCTTGTTTGCGAATAATCATTTTTACAAATTTAGTACTATCTAGTCCGGAGCAGACCTCTCCCCTAAACTAACTGTTTTTGCAAATAATGTACACCAGGACATTCTTACTGCAGCCCCCCTCCCCGTATATTAATTTTGAGCCAAGATGGGATTGTCCAGCCCAGACCTTGTATCGCTAGATGAGCGCTTTAAAAGAGAGAAATCGCCTTAGAAGCACTGACAACATAGCTGAATGTCATTATCATTAAACGAGGATAATGGAAACACTTTTTGTAAGTTAGAAATGTGCATTACTGGGGAATTTTGCCTGTCCCCCGCGTTCATTGCAAGCCACGGCTATTTAGCCTTAGAATTTTTTCCAACCCCCACTTAATGCAACCAGCCCATTCTATTCCGGATTGGAGAGTAACTGCTTTATCTATATCTGAACACAATTTCCTGAAGTCAAATGGCACACAACAGAGATCTAAGAAGGCCTTACTTTATCATTCCATCTGTGTCAATACTGCCGACCTGCTGGCCATCTCCTGAAAAGCGACAGTTGACGATCGGAGAAAAATGGCCAGAATATTCATCCTGCGAAAAAAAACAAAGAATGCATGATTTCTTTTTGATTATAAAGTATTAGTGATAGAAATTATTGGAGATTACTTAGAAGAATTTCATGAAATCAAAATGGCAAAACAAATTTGAAATATTATAAGTATGAAAAAATGGCATAAAACAAACAAAGCAGACTAAGCTCAAATAACACTAGTATCAAAAAGTTTGCAGAGGCAACACTCGTCAAGCTGAACATTTAATACAATAAGTGAATATTCTTAGCAATACTTGAAATCATTTTCTTTTCATAGAATAGAGTCCATAAAAATATTAAGACTGAGATTCGTCGATATAGAAGAACAATTCAAGAATAATGCCAGACTCAAGCTTCGTCAAGAAATTCAGTTCTTTCTTATTTAAAATTTCTAGATTAGGTTTTAAATTGTAAATATCACGTTTATTGTTCTGTTTTCATTGTCTCTTGTGGCGAAGTAGCGCAGTAATGAATATGTGAATGCTTCCCTTGATTTTTGAGGCGAAGAGACAGGAATATAGGAAAAAACTTGAGCTCAAAATAAAAGTGATATAAAAATCTCAAGCCTCTGCGAAAAATTAGGTATTCCTTTAAGCAAAGTGTGTAGGAGCTGTAGATTTTTACGCAGCCGATTTTCTGAAAAAAATTGAACACTGGTCAACTTCTTTCAGCTGATAAGTAGCTACCACTTTCGATTAGCGCAGAGTGGTGACGGTGGAGGATTGGGGGCAATAGCTCCCTCCATGGAAAAAGGCTGCATTCATACTTGCACTTTCAAATGGATATCTCAATATTAGAATGTATACATCAATGCTGACTAAAAATCAAAGCAACTAGCTCAAATTCTCTTTGAAGATTGGCAAGATATCAGAATCTCAATCGCGATTTCAGTTTAAGAGGAAATTCAGGCAGTGCACTCCTTATTATAAGAACAGCTAACTCCTTTCCGAGCCTCAATACTCTTAAACTTTCTAGATTTTGAGCTTAGATTATTCTTAAATTATTCTTAAATACAAAAGGTGTAACTTCGTCTAAAACTTTTATGGAACATATTCTAATCTTTGCTGATGCTTTACTACATCATAAAAGTAAGCCAGAGTTTATATTTTGTATCATAATGCAAAAGTACATCTGAAAGCAGTATTATAACTAGAATACAGAAAAATTCTCATGTCTTGATGAAGCTTGAGCCTCGCATTGCTCTTAAATTTCCGTGATTCTGGCCTCAACATTCCAATAAACTTTATTCTTATAAAAAAAGTGTAACTGCAATAAAGATATACAATATTCCTGCTAATTGTCAACATGATACTGAAATCAAAATTATTGCACATAATTGGGGCAAATTTGAAACCTCATACCTGGCTAAGTATAATAAAAGGTTTGTTATTTTTATCTTTGAAATAGTCCAAGCTACTAGAAAGGAAATCTTGCTTCTGCAAGTCTTTACTCTCTTTCGGGTTAAAGCTCGCTGATATCGAGACAGGAGATACGTCATTCACTATTGTTTGATTTTGAGCATCGGTGCCCAGTGTAACTTCTTGAGATATATTACTGCGTAGCACAACTCTTGGCGACTGCTGCGGGGTTGTTGGCTCTGAAGAATTTTTCTGAAAGCCATCTGTTTCTTCCTTCTTATCAAACGATAGCTTTTTCCTTAGTTTTAGAAACGTATCGTCTTGCTGTTTCTTGGGCTTGCTGTCCTTTGGTACTTTCAGTTTCCAGCGCTGCTTTTTTGGGGGAGCTGAGACTGGTTCCTTGCTGGGTACTGTTCTGTAAAATTTCCCAAGCAAGAATTAAATTACTAAAAACATTATTATATTAATGAGTGATATATTGTTGTGGTTATTTCAAGAAGCTTTTGGGGCATAGAGCCTGTATGTTGTCTAAAAAATTGGCACTCTTCTCTGCTTTTAGCTAAACTGCGGTATCAAATTCTTCCTCATGGGTTCCTAAAACTGAAAGACTGCTACAATTTGCCAACAAAAGTAAGAAAGTTCGTGACATGCCGATAAGATTTGTATCTAAGGATGCGACATCCCTGTATTACATTGAAAAAAGACTCCTCACAATATTTACAGAAGTAATTGCATTATCTTCCAACCCATCGTGAATTACAGTCATAGATAAGTCATCTTTTCAGCCTCCAAAATGCAAACATGGGAAGAACACAGACAAACAGTAAAACAGGGCATAATATCCCTTGATTAAAAATTAACAGGATGAATAAAAATAAAAAGGATAAAAAATAATTGATGTAGGATTTAGCATCTTACTTTGTGTTGACAACTAAGTAATCACATTCTTCTCCCTTTGGTAGTATATTTGCTTGAACAGATACACTCTGCTTTCCAATTCTCTTCTCATTTCTTAATTGCACCAACTCTTCTTGCAAGCTCATGATCTGTTCTCTTAAAGCTTGATTCTCTTCCTTCATCTGATCAATTCTCTTTAGTTCCTTTTCAAAATTCAATATCGAAGGAAGGGCTATCACAATGTTAAGGCTCCAAGTGTATAAAAAGCTGAGAGCATCAATATATAAAAGAACTTTCAAAACCAAACTTCAAATCAAATGAACCACTCTTGTTCAATAGTGGGAAGGACCTCTCAAAGTCAAACGAAAGTAGGTCTATTTTTTGTACTCTCAGGTACCTAATAGAAGGAGGGACATCAATAGCTGGGAAGATCTTCATTTCATCTCATTTCCTTAACACTTATGCACTAATCTCTCTCTCTCTCTCTCTATATATATATATATATATATATATATATATATATATATATATATATATATATATATATATATATATATATATATATACATAAAAAACCAAGAATACCATAAATTCTCTGTTTAGCTCCCCCTCTCAATTAAGCCTCCTTTCTAGGCCAAGAAATTATCAAGCCCCATCTCTAGTAAGCCTTCCACCAGAAAGTGTTGAATACTACCAAGCATAAGTAAGTTAAGCTAAATCACAATCTGAAAGCAATATTTCTTAGCCTATTAAGAATCAAAGTAATTCATTGACTTACTGCAGGTAAAAATGTTCTATATCCAAAGTTACTACAAAATTTTTAAAATATTGTTTGCTTTGTTGACCAAACAATTTGAATATTGTAATCTGTTTCAAACAGCAAATATTTAGCTTAATATCAAAAATTTTCAAGAAATATATTTAGCTCCCTCTCTCTTACAAGCTACTCTCTCCAATAAACCCCTTCTAGAGTACTTGAACTCAATAAGTCCCCCAGGGAGACTAAATAGAGAATTATAAACATGTTAGAATTACACTTAGATAAGGAATACTGCTACATATGATATAAAAGCCAATAAGTGCTGCTCTCCTTAGGGACTGTCCTTTTGGAATTGCCAGTGTAGCAAGTACTCTCAGTTTCCTTTAAATGATTTTTGGTAGTACATTAGGAAGGGGGTTCTATGTTGAATAAAAGTTAGAAAATATTGCAAAGTAAATATGCAATAGATAGATATGAAAATCATCATATCTAAGTAACTGCATAAAACTTTGGTGATATCAGCCATGGAACATAAAAGCAAAACATGGCATAATGTATTGCCATAATTTATGAGTTGCTGACTTAAAAAAATTTCAAGCAGGAATGATAAACCTGCATGATGAATTGGAATGACACATGAGCCATAACTTATAAGCTTCCTATTTCAACTAGCTTTAAAAATAACATAAACATATTTAAAGGGCTGGGTTTTAAGCTAAAACATGAACCCACTAAGGAGCAGAATTTAATAGCTACTAAAACGTAATATTTACTCTGACTAGCTGTCTAGCATTGTAAATCAGTACTTTGTAAGTTAAGAGGAAGGATAAACTTTGTGAAAAAACAATAGTAAACAAAATCAGAAGCAAAAACAAATTTTTGATTCACCCAACGGCAGTTTAAGAAAGGATACATATGTTATTAAAGACAGTGCTGATGCAATTGTGCAAAGCAACTATTACAGATTCTTGCCAAACCTTTGTAAAATAGGTACTGAATGTTGGGTTTTGCTCAGGACTCTTCAAAAATGGTATTGCTGTGAAAGAATGATGAGTAAACCTTAAGTAAGAAGTGCACTGAATTTAGATACAAGACAAGCATCAATGGTATAACAGGGCAACAAGCTCTTAACTATTCACCATTCCAAAGCAATATACTTTCACATGGACTACATATACAGAGCTTTCAAAAGAAGGCAGCAACCAGGGATATATTCCTGGCTACTTCTGCATAAAGGGTCATCTACTTTGACTTAAAATGACATAAAAAATGCACATAATGACTGACCCTTAATGGGGCGCAGCCATCTACTGTTCATGATCAGCTACTTACTCTAAATGCTATTGAATGATCTGCATATACTTAAAAGGATTTTTCTATCTTCAAGGAACCACAGAATGACTATCAAAATACTTTAGGTAGCATGCTGATGAAATTAATACTTCCCATTTTTGCAATGTATAGAATGGCATATAGCTGCTGATAAAGGGCTGGGGTGGAGGAGGGGCTAGAGCTTGGGGACTTTTCTCCCCAATTCTTGCCAAGATCAATTTCATAATTTGTTCACATTCAATGAAAAAATGTTAGGCTTGGGGTGAGGAACCTCTAGCAAGATTTTGAAATGGGTGTGGCATCAAAATTGAAGCATAATTTTAGGGCATAGCAACCAAGATCCCCCCCCCCCAGTCTGCAATGGCAGGTGCTGCTCCTGGCCTGATGGGTGCTTGGCTGCTGTGCCTCACCAGCCGGTCTACCCCTTCCCATAACACCTTTCATTTTAATTCATCTTCTTACCAAACCAATCCTTCCATGCAGGTACATTTTGAAGCTCTGTGATGGATCTCTCAAAAAACTCATTCACTTTGTCTTGTTTTGAGTTCTGCACAGCATGGACTACATAAAGCCTCAATATACTTGTTTCCAACTTGCAAACATTTCTGTTTGCTTCATGAGATAGCTTTGAAAAGAAGCGGCGGTCAAGATGGGACCAGTAGGCTTTGAGCCCTTGCAAATCATATGATCTTATAAAGGAGTCAATCTGATCAACTATTTTCTCCACCTGAAAACAAACAATACCACATGTATAATACTACAGCTAAACTGACACTATCGTGCTCTCATAAACTTATACACCTTACCATTTAGATCAATAATAAAGAAAATGGCATTCTACGCTTAAAAATTTCAGCCTGGTATAAAAATATGACAAACAGTACCAGACTAAAAACTTTGCTATGGGCCCACAATATCTTGCCTGCATACTGGCTTCCATGCTTTCCAGTATTGGACATGCACATTCACTCCAGTGGTTTTCTGGCTGTGCATTTCAAGAGGTGAAAAGTCAAAAACTTTAAATTACTCGCACAAATTTTGAAATCTCATCTGTGTAAAAGATTCAGGGAATTTACCTCAAACGCGCATTATGAATTCTTGAAATTGAAATTCTCCACACAGTAAACAAACTTTAAAGTCAGAAAGTAGTAAATGTTTTCAAAGGAAAAGAGCTCAAGCTTTCTATGAAAATCAACAATTCTATGATTATTCATTGGGTTCAATTTGTGGTCTTCTAAGGAACTCAGTGTGTTTCCTGGCATACATTTGTACTTAAATGTGTAAGATGACTGTTACCAGCTAATTGATAGTTGCAATATGACATGTGGGCATAGCCATAGGTTGTGTGGGGTGCCATATCCCCAGCATTTGGTTTGTTGGTAAATTTGCAGTACACCAATAGTGCTAGTCCACATTGTACAACTGACAAAACACAAAGGATATCTCCTTTTTCAGAAAAATGTGGTTGCCCACCCCCAGGACTTTCGCTTAGTTTTGCCCCTGAAAAGATCCCAGGGGTTAGTCTCTACTTTTCTACATGGGGGAGTTTGTCCCAATAGTTGGGGTGTGAGATTTTGCAAGAAAATTATATTTGGGGTCTGTGAATTGCAGCTCAAGAAAATTCAATAGTTGGGGTCTGAGTATTACAGCTTACGAAAGAATGGATATTTAGAGTTTGAGAATTGAAACGAAGTTGCAAAAGAAAACCAAATTCTGAAGTTTTGATACAATAAACATATACTTGTGATATTCAACGAAAGTTTACAACAGTGGTTGTTCAAAATTTGTGATAATGGTTAGGGTCTCGACGTTTTGAGACTCAATATTTGGGGTTCGTCAAGACTGTGACTCAATATTTTGGGGTCAGCAAAGGGAAATTATCCCAATGAATTTAGAGCATCTTACGGCCTAGAATTAGTCAAGAATCCTACTTATACAAGTCAATAGGACTTTAACATAAGTACTGTGTATCCTGAGGCAAATATACCTATGTTTCATTATCATAATGTATGTGTCATTATCGTTATCGGGATGCAGCTTCACAGCTAAGCGAAAAACCACATGGAGATGTAATATCACACATAAAACTGCACATTACCCTAAAACTCCTGTCCTTATCTCCTTTAATCTCAATTTCATATGCTTTCAAAGTCGATGTGAAGCCGCGAAAAAGAAGATATTCTTTAATCATTGAATCGATCAAAGGCGACAAGTTCGCCATATTTATCAGCAGCAGCTTCCTAGAAGCCTCTTGTCTGCAAGGAGGCTAAAATGTTCGCGAAATATTTACTTCCTTGAAAGGGCAATGGCGGAGAAAACGATGGAAAAAACGACATAAATAACAACTAGTTTTAAAACATATTATATCATATACCCCATTACCCCGCTTAAGGGTGCTGTACCCCTTATAAGGACATTCGAAGAATTGTAAAATGTTCAGTAGCAAAAACGGGGAAGATTGGGGCATACGCCCAGAGACAACACTTAAGTCACCCCACCCAACCTTGAAAATTTGCCAATTCACAGGACAAAAATGGTAGTACAATGTATTTCTGCAGGGTAATTTAATGGATCCAGGACAATTGGCCTACTACTTGTACTAAAAAAAGGCCAGAGACAACTAGTTTTCGCAGGGTAATCTGACCCCCAAAATCCATTGAAGTTACATCCCCGCATACGCCCATTTTCGTTGCCTTAGCTCTTTAGACAATTAAACTCAAAATTGAGTAAAGATAAAACTGAAAGACAGATTAGAATATTCGAATATTCTGAATGGCAAGTTGCATGTTTTATGTATGCCCTGTGCTAATTTTTCAGGAAGAATATTCTTGAACTAATCTGCACTTCTACCGCAAAGAGCTAATAGGTTCAATCAGCGCCAATGGGTCAGCAAAAATGGTCAGGTGTACCGCGTGCACAACAAAGCAACGTAGCGTGATATCACAAAAATTCCATTTCTAGAATACTTTATATTTTGAAAAGATTTTTTATAAGAAAAAAGTTTATAAGAAAATGAGAAATCGTCAAAATCTTAAGAAAATCGTAAGAAAATCACGAGGCTCAATTTCCAAAATTAAGTGTTTTTATAGGCCAAAAATCAGTATTTCATCGTTATTGCATTCAAAATGTTAAAGATGGAATTCAAATTCAAGTATATAATATTATCAACGAAAGTGTAAACCACTCTAGCTGGTTTATTTTAGTAAAAGTTATGAAAAATTAAAGAAAATCCCAGGCTCAATTTCAAGAAAAGTTAAAGAAAACTGAGGCTCATGCAAAATAATGATTTTCTTATAAAAAAAAACGTGTATGCACAATTTCCAGGTTTCGTACTCTTTCAGTAGTTAACATTTAACAACTTTTTAAGGAGGTAATGTTTAAGGAGTAGTTTTTGTGCGTTTCTTCGACAAAAAGCAAATCATTTCCTTAATAAATCTACTACTGAAAATCTTCTCCCCCATAAATTGATCATAAATAAGGAGGATAAAATCTAGCAGCATTGATGGAACTTTTATCGTGTGCTACTACCAGACTGGAAAGCTTGTTTTCTGCGCGCGGAAGATATTTTGCCCGTCGAAGTTGCGCGCTTAGGAAAACCACCCTCGCAGCGTCTCCGCATACGTAAAGGTATAGTTTTCAAGCATTTTTCAAATTTTGTGCGCTTGATTGGCCGTTGTGCGCATAGCAGTTTGCTTGCACGCGGAAACTCTTCAGGGCGCACTATATGCGTTCTGTTGAATTATTGTTCGAAACTAACGGCATGTGACGCATTGGTCACATGACTAATCCTATACCATATTCCAAAAATTGTATACGTTAGACTTTAAAAAAAGATTAAGAGTTGAGCTATATGCGAAGTTATGTTATGTTCATGATATATGCTATATCAATATGTTATATATTCTTCCTGCCCTTATCAGAACAAAAGATTTTAACACTTTCCAGTCTGGTGCTACTACACTTTTTTATAAGAATAACAAATTTTCCCCTGAGCCTCAATATTCTTGATTTTTCCTATTGTGAGCCTAAGATTACTTTTGGTTTATCTGAAGTACTAAAGGTGTAGAACAGAATGAAGTCAATTCTTTGTTTTACCGCAGCAAGAAAAAGCGGCAACATTCTTTTGACATACTTAAAAGCTGTTTTCGTCCGACACTCATCAGAGTATGAAAACGTCGGATAGTGACCTAAAGGTTAACCGAAATATATATCCAGATGCGGTTACATGTGATAGGAGCTGTTTTCGTCCGACACTCATCAGAGTATGAAAACGTCCGATAGTGACCTAAAGGTTAACCGAAATATATATCCAGATGCGGTTACATGTGATAGGATGCGTCTAATTGGCCCCAAGAGTGGCTAATTAGGACCTATTACCATTGCATCTACCAAAATCTTTGTTGATGTCTTACTTCAACGTAAAACAAGGCACAAGAATAAATACTTAAACGATAGCAAAAGAGACAGAAATTCTGAAGTCTTGATGAAACTTGAACTTTTGATATTCTTGAAATAATTTTTTAATTTTATCGATTTTGAACCTCAAAAATTCCTATAATATTCATTCTACTAAAACAAGGGTGTACTGTGCTAAACTTAAACAAAAAATAAACAATGTCACCTTAGACTATTGATAATTAGCTAAGAGAAAAGTCCGGAACAGTCTGGGCTGATGTTCTAATCCCGGAGCCTGGATTTTACACTTTTAGCCCCGGACAGGGATCCCCAGCAAGAACCCTGTCTTTTGCTGCGTACGCATATGAGCAATAGAAGGAATCCAGTGGAGTAGCCTTAAACATTTTAAAAGAAACACTTCACTTCTATTACTAAACTACACGCATGCGTGAAAATTTACTGCAGCGCCGTCAATCCTCGAAGAAGCCCCAGGGGGCTTATTTGCATAAACGAATTTTCGGGTGGGGGCGTATTCGAGGGGGCTTACTTCAAACTTTGGAATCTTCCTCAATGGTCGACATAAAAAACGACATATTTTTCTCATTCAGCCAAATTAAAAAATTTCAAAAAGGCCATTTTGCAAACGAATTTATGTGCCAATAACGATTTCTTCACCATTATCATCAAATTTGCGTTTCTCTGCTTTTAGTCTCCAGTCAAAGGACGTAATATTGTATACCTATTGTCCTGTGGGGCTTTCTTGAAATAAGATACTATTCTGCAATTATGCTTCCCTCGAATAAGCGCCTATGGGCGCTTATTATAGGGGGCTTATTCGGAAGTGGAAGCTTACTTGATGGCTTACGGTATGCATCATAACTGCTATGACAAAACATTATAGGGAGCATAAAGGTATTGTGCCGAACCTTGAACATCACACCTTTGAGATAATCTACTCCCAAAGGTACTTCCCTCATATCTTGCTAAGTTTTGACGATTTTATCTTATATTGCAATAGAAATGCTTTTTCAGTGTGAATTTTCCTGCTACTTTATTCAAATTACTAGAATTGGCTGAAGAGGGGCATAAAAGTTGGGTCTCTGCGGAGGACGATTGCATAGTGTTATTTGCGAATAAATTGGGATATCCTCCGCTTATTTTCGGGACTTAACGCCAATTTTTATCTGGCAACCCTGGTATGTGCTTATTTCAAAGCATTTATTTCACCCTCCCCCCAGTACGTAACTGAATGAAATGTCCTGAAGGGGCAAAACCTGCCTGTACAATCACTTTGGAGGGGCAAAAGCCTTATTTTGTTATCAAATCTTCAAGTTAATAATTCTATTGGGGGAAAAGCATGCAAATTTTTCATTTGGGGGCATTGCTTCCGCCCCCCCTGCAGGTACGTGTCTGCCTTCCCCGCTTATTAAAAACTTTTGATACTTCCAAGGCGTGACTGCGTACGACAAAAAAATCGAAGACGTAGCGTGCGCCGGCGAAAGGAAAAACCGACAGTTCAGTCCCCCCCCCCATGTGAATATAGCAAAAACCATTCGATATCACTATGGCTTTTATAGACGTAAAAACAATAAATTCTATTCAAAAATCAACGTCGAATTTTAAAGACGCCTTAATTTTCTACCGACTCTCTTCCTTTTCTGTCTTTCATTTGGTGGCACGCCCTCAAATTGGTTTTCAAACTGAAAGAGACTTGAGTCGCCAATTGGTTTGAATGTTTTGATAGGAGAATCCCTAACTCCATCCACAACGGTATCATTATTGTTCCTGCATATTTCATCCAGATTCTCCTGCCTAATCTTCAACTTTCTACCTCTCATCTTTTCGCGTAGCCTTGAAAATAATAAGTACAAATCAGTAAACTTGAATAGCAAATGCTGCGGAGGAAATATACATAAAATAATCGGTGAAAGAGATCCCCAAAACGTCTCCAAGAGAGAGCAGTTGCTATGATTCATATGTCCAGGATAAAGGACAACTGGACACCAAAAGTGCTATCAGTTAAACAGCTTATTACATTTGATCGTGCCGTTATGGTTTATAAGATCCTAAATAAGCTGTGCCCAGAAAATCTATGGAACAAGTTCAATCTAAGGTCCCACCACTCCAGATACAATACGATTCTGCAGAAATATCCAGATTCCTAAGTATAATCTAGAGTATGCAAAGAAAGGATTTTCACACTCAGCTCTTAAAACCTGGAATGAAATCCCCTTAAGCATTAGAGAACTTCCCACGCTTTTTCACTTCAAAAAACAACTGAAAATTTATTTGATGAGCTGACAATAAATCAAACACGACCCCCTGGAAGAACAGCTTAAGGTATATTTTAATTTTTGTTACTGTAAGTAAACCATTATGACATTATTATTATTATGACTATGATGTTTAGTTTATTTTAATATAGCTGAAAGGTTATTCGTGTAAAAATAATGTGTGAATATGAATATGTGTGAAATATATTAGATGGGGGCGGGGGTGTGGTAAAAGTAGTCCATGTCCGGAAGAAATTAGTGCAAGAGGCAAGAGCGTCAATTCGCACATGCGCTCTTGTCTGCTCAGGCGATTGCTCTTAATTATACGGAATTTCAAGTGAGACTCAATGTTTCTGTATTCGAAAGAGAGAGCTTCTTGTTGCTGAAGCATGTCAAATGTCTCATTTAGGAAAAAATAGGATAAAGCAGAGATATAAGGGCAAAAGGTGACAGTCACTAGTGTTGCAGTTGCGACAACGAAGTTCCTATTTCGCATATGCGGTAGCACGGTTGATAGTGATGACGGCACGGGCGATTTTTCACTCTCGCTGGGGATTTTGCGCGTACATGGATAGGTGCAAGTGCGATCGCACATGTCTCCGGGCATCGACTGGTAAAAGGTTCTTGAAATCTCTCGTTGGTGCTGAATACATACTGAACATATAATTTATACTGTAAAAACAGCAACAGATCTTTAAAACCAGGAATGACCTGAAATAATCAGATGTGACGCTCTTTGCTAAAATTTACAAGAATTAGAATCTAACATTGATTAAATCAGTAAATAAGAAAAATAAAACAAAAATATCTAAAAGGAGAAAAACTAGGAAGTTGCTAGATACAGATGAGTGGCGTTCATGAGCTCAAATTCAAATCGTATGGAAATCGTGCAGTATGGAATCGCCTTAAAAACACAACTCACTTTGGAAAATGGCTGCCATTTTCTGCAACAAATTCACGTCGTACGTCCTTAACACTGTTTGTAGATGCTGCGCTTTCTACAAAGGGCATGAAGTCAAGAAAATCACATGCTAAAACAGGTAGAATTTGGTTTGAACTTTCGTGAGTTACAAAGGTGTCAACTTCAATTTTCACAAGATGCAAAGTAATCAGCAAGAAAGCAAAACAAAGTACTCTTAGGTCCCGAATAACAGGGGGGTGGAAAATTCCTCAAAATGAAATAAGCGGGGAGGGGGTCGGAATAAGCAGGGGGTCAGGAGTTTGGGCTAACTATGCCACAACCAGCACAAATATGAAAGCTCCGATTAACATCACGGCAAGCAAATACTTTTCGGAATCTTGCCACATATATCTCATTCATTATTGAGGTAACTCAAAAAAGTACCAACTTCTTGTAAGTTTCTCCGAAAAAATTGAAAATTTAATAAGCGGGGAGGGTCCTAATAAGAGCGGGGGTTGGAAAGTTTGTGGAAAAAATAAGCGGGAGACCCCTACGCGGGACCTAAGAGTATGTAGAGTGAAATTGACCCTGAGAGGTGAAAATTGCAGAAAAACCAATAAAGAGGACAGTGACCACAAGAAAGCAAGTCAATTTCAAAATCTGTTATAATGCCAATATATTGATTTATACTATATACAAGTTGGCAAATAACACAGAACTTTGACACCAAAAAGAACTGAAAGGAACAAAAACCTCGTCGCAACACTTCAATCGTGCCAATACTTCAAGTCTAAACAATCGTTTATAGTTTTGTTCGAGACAGTTAAGATTTCTGCCAGTTAACAATTATACAGCCGACATACAGGCAGCATGTCTCCAGGTACCATCCATCTAATACTAAACCTTACCGCAAGAATTCTCATTTCGATCCAAGTCATATTTTGCGCTTGCTTTTTCAATGCACTTATTAACATGAGCCTCGTACTCGCTTTTCGGTATACCGCACATATCGCGTGAGCAAATGTAACATTTCTCATTATCACTGTCTTCTTCAATGAAATTTGGCCTTGGTTTGTTTTCACGTGTTGTTCGCTTTCTGTTTTTCTCCTTTCCTACATCAAGATATTGGTCAGTTAAATTGGAATTATCGTTTGAGCTGTCATCTGACATCCAATTACTGCTATCACCTAGAATTGATGCCTTGCTTTTACATGAACTTGAATTACTGCACAATGTGGGCTTGACAGGCTTTCGAGCTTGTCCATGATCTCTGTCCTCTGAAAAAATTCAAAGCACAAATAAGGGTCTGCTTAATCGAAATAGGACAATGAGTATTGTTTCATGCTTTTGCATAGAAGATACTATATTGAGGCCAAAGTATCAAGAGGTCAAAGTGGCAATGTTGCAAGAGGTCAAAGTAGCAAAGGGTCAAACTAGCTAGACACCAAAGTAGCAAGAAGCAACAGGAAGTCAAAGTAGTAGTCAGGTACCAAAACAGCAAAGTGGAAAGTAGCAAATTGTCAAAGTAATGAGATAGCAAAGTAGCAAGATACCACAGTGGTATGATGCTAAAGTAGTAAATGCTAAAGGTGACAAGATTAATATTCTTCAAGAGGAGCAAAAACATTGACTCCTCTTTGAGCTGATACAAAACACGCACAGTCCCTGGTCTTGTCGCAAAATTTCAAATAAGTCTAACTTATGACTACTTCATTATACTCTCTTTTACAAATTT
Organism: Cassiopea xamachana; assembly: GCA_900291935.2. Taxonomy (NCBI): domain Eukaryota; kingdom Metazoa; phylum Cnidaria; class Scyphozoa; order Rhizostomeae; family Cassiopeidae; genus Cassiopea; species Cassiopea xamachana. The sequence goes on from OLMO02000297.1 coordinate 9,405,424, forward strand.
TAAAGATGCAGAGTTTAGAAGCATGTACACAGATTCTCTTCCTTAGCAATAGCCCTTAGCTTTCATTTTTGTAGATAAATGGCCCCTTGCAAATCAGTGTGACTAAATGGGCTACTATCCGAAAATAAATTGAATATTATAAGTATTGCTACACAATATTATTATTCTGCACAAGTAGCACGACTCCAAGGCCTATGGATAAAGACCTACTCTAAAACTGATAATAAACGGGGGGGACGTTTATTAATTTTGGCAAATTTGAAAACCCCTGCTTCTTATTTTGACTCCCCGTTTATCAATTTTAGCAATTTTGGAGTTGCTTCAAATTCAAATTCATCATTTTTCTGAAGATGTGAATGCAGGTACTGCAATAAAATTCAGCTCCCCGTCCTCTCTTGTGCTTTACTGCTTTTAGATGTTGTTAGTGCATCATAAGAACAGACATGCCTAAAAGCTGTTTCCTAGATGCTCGCATGGTTCCCCCTCGCTAATTAGTTTTGAAAATTTGTTAGGCCCCCGCTTATTTTGACCCCCGTTTATTATAGGTTTTAGAGTTAGCCATAGCAAAACACCTTTAAGCTTCAAAATAGCCAATTAACAAGAATTTTGGGAGCCATACAGGAATATATCTGCCTACATTATAAACCAAATAAGTCAGAGCTGAAAATTACTTTTTTGATTCCCATTGCTTGAAGTTGATATCTCATTTGCACACGCAGAGTCTTCAGGAAGCCTTCTCAGGGAACTGGTCAGATCTATTTCCAAGATACCTTTTTCGTACTTTCCAGTATTCCTGTTTGTCCCGGTCGATATTTTCTCGCAAGAATTCTTCCATTTTGAGTAGCTTTTATCTATTGCTGACAAAGTGGGCCTACAATCCCGAGATTCAGCATCTACAGAAGAATATCAAAAACACGATCAAAATCAAGCAAAATCATGAAGAAACTAACAAAGCTATCCTTCTAGGACACTTTAGTGTTACAGAAACGAACCTTTTAATAAACAACCTATGAAACAAAAATTCAATCAGAATTTCTGGGTGAGATGTGAAAGATAAAGGTGGTTGTAGCACTATTGGTGTATGGAAGACAAAATTATACTGGCTACCACGCCTTGGTGATAACATTAGCAGAGTGTCTACTGTTGTGATGTAAGGGCTGAGCAATATAAACACATGTTTTTATGTAAAATATATACAGAACAATCTATTTATGAAAGCATTGTATAATCTGAACTCAACTCGGTGACACTCTAAATCAACTGCTGAACTCTACTGCTTGCATTAGGTTATAAATGATTGATTGACGTATATATGTCACGTGACTTATAATACATGGCTACACTAGTGCCGAGATCTCTAAAACATCTACCAAATCAGGGAAATGGTTTTCCTTGACACTTCCTTCGTAATTCCCTGAATTCTACCCTGTTTTTTTCCTGATTCAATACAGGTCCTGAGCGTATACTACACTTATCACAATACAAGGCTATTTAGGCAATCTTTCGCCAGTATGAGCGAATTGTGCTATACATCCATCGTGGAAAAGGAAAACCAACAATTTCATTATGGGCATAATGTATTTCCTTGCGAGTATTTGTAACAGGCCTTGGAAAACGCAGCCTGATGATGAATTGAAGAACAAGGGCCACAACGAAAATTATAGTCAATCAAAATATTCAACTTTTCATCACATCTTTAATTTCATCTTTTATCATAACTACTATCGACAATCCATAAGAGCATTAATCCTTTATGACAAATCAATTAAGACAACAAATCCAGTAAATCCATTATTTTTAGCATGTTAGGAAATCGACTGATTGAAGGAGCAGAGACACATATTTCCCCTGATATTTCTCCGACTGTCTCTAGCATTACCCGAATTCTCTGATTTTATGTTTTTGAGCATAACCCACTTCCCTGATTTTTCCCAGATTTGGCAGACAGCCCGATCGAAGAAAAAATTTCAGCATCTCCTTGCTTAACAGTCTCCACTGAATGCAATAATGTAAACATTGAAAGCCAATAAGATTTGCGAAATGTTAGTCCTGCTGTGACAGAAACTACAGAGTCACATGTGCATTAAACTGGCAAAAAAGAGAAGATACCTTGATAAAATTTGGTCCTGCTGCCAAGAGGTATGAATTCTTCAGCTTTGTCCAAGCTGAAAAGAGCAAAACATCATAAATTACCAACGTGTAAATCACATGTAATTCCAAAAATTCAGAGCAATCATTTGTGCAGAAACGTATGCACATGCAAATTGATGTTCTCGCACCATATTCTTTAGAGGATAAGGAGAGATCTGGGTTCAAGTGGCTCTCTGTGTGCTAAAGGCTGCCAGCCATGCTCCAATTAATCATGCCAACATCTAAAAACAATTTCGGAGCATAAAATTAAAAATTGAAATATTTCCTTAACATAATGGGGTGAGCGGTCAAGCGGCCCAGCCACTTCTAATAGCTTAACTGAAGTTAAACATGGCTGTATACGAACAAAAACTGGATGAGTGACCTTCCAGATGAACGACCAAAACAGCTCACTCCGTCCTCCTTCGGTAGGGTCCTTAAAACTGGCAGTCCCATGCCTGGATGCGGCATGCGCAGTACGCTTTAATTAGCTGAAAAGGCCTACTCAAAATAATGTAAGCAACAACACCAACAATAACATCAACTACGCTAGGGGCAAGTTTGCATAAAACAAAGGTAGAAAATCCTTTTTAATACAGGTTGTCCTCCAAATCAGGGAATTAAAAGAAATCATGTAAAAATTAGGGACATGTAATTTGCCAAAAAACTGTCAAGGAAAATCAAGGGTTTGACTTGGTCTAGAGACAATCAGGGAAATTGCTAGTCTTTGTTTCTTTAATAAATCAATTTCAAAAAATGCTGAAAAGACAATAAGAAAATAAATTCTGCAAATAAAGAGGTTGTTGGTTTCTCTTTGTATGATAAAACAAAAGCATGCTACATTGTTCAAATAGACTATGGCTTGCATAGATAGCCTTGCATTGTGATTATAAGCATAGAGTGGGAGGGACTTGCACCCCCCTCCCCCCCACTTCTCGCCAAGATCAATTTTCCAATTCATTCAAATTCAATGAGAAAAAGCTAGGGTTGGGGTGAGGAGCCTCTAGCAAGATTTTGAAATGAGTATGGCAGCCAAATACTGTCATAATTTTTGGGCTTGGCAACAAAAATCCCCCCAATCTGTGATGACTGGGCCGCCCCTGATGGTATTTGCTCAGGAGCTACATTGAAACAAAGGAAACAGGATAGAAATCTGTGACATATCAGGGAAAATGACTTCTCTCATTTGCAAGTCACACAGTAATATAAAATGAGCAAGTAAGAATTAGTATAGCTCAGGGGTGTCCAAAATTTTTGCAGCAAGGGCCAAATACAGAACAATAAGCAACGGGCAGGTCTTACTATAAGAAGTACAATATTACGTTAATACTCTATGGATTTCTATTTCACCTATGTATATGATGACAATAACATTGCCATAAATGGTAAGAGTGATGCCGCACTTTTGACTTATCATTATGAGACATTTCTTTAATGCTTGCTAAAAATTGACAATATATAAAGACATATGATATACAACTACATTTTCAGAAGTTTATGTGGGCCAACAATAACTGGATAGCAGGCCACATTTGGACCACAGGCTTAAGTCTGGACACCCCTGGTATAGCTGAATTCAGTGTTTGGTTCCATCCCTGAGCTTTCATCCAAAGGCCTATTTCTAAAATAGAAAGCTAACAGAATACTGCAGTAGTCACTCAAAACAGCCTAACCATACCCATTAGTACGAGATCTTGATTCATAAAGAGGCTCTGCATTGCAAGTAAAGGCATGCTGGTTAATTTCACTTTCAACAAACTTTCTGTCACACATTGGGCAACTGAAAAGTGGATCCTCAACTTTCTTTCTCTTCCTCTGAGGTGCTCTTGGCTCTTCATTGTTTTCTTCAGCAATCTTGCCTTCATTGTCACCAGCCTCTTCTTGGTCACTATAAGCATGTACAATATCATTGTTGCAAATATTAAGTCTCAACATGTGGTTAGACATGGCTGAAAAAGTCATGGATATTTCCTTTGAAGAGAACAGATTTGGATACTTATGATTCCTGTGATTGCAGTGATGGTGATGATTCTGGTGATGACTACTCTTGGGTGCCTAAGTGCCGCCCCCTGCTAATTAATGTTTGAAAATCCTTCCAACTCTTGAAAGAGATATTTTGAACAAATCTTATTGCCATTCAGCAATTTGTGCCATTACATTCTTCTGGCCATAGATGCCTGATTTATGAACATAGAGAGCTTCATAGCAGTATTGTCTTAGATTTCAAAAACACTTATTCCACCACTCTCCTACTTATTAGCTTTTTTACTGGCCATATGGTCAAAATGATTGCAAAGATGATTGCAATGATGATTGTGATTGTGGTGATGATGATGATGATGATGATGATGATGATGATGATGATGATGATGATGATGATGATGATGATGATGATGATGATGATATTTATGATGATGATGATGATGATGACAATTGCGATGATGATGATGATTGTGGTGATGATGACAATGATTACTAGCCCAAGGTTGGAGACCTCCATATGGTGGCAAGCAGGCACAGAGAGGAGTGACAACTGCCTTCAAGTTGATAGTGATTTATGTAGCAGAGATTCAGAACTAAGATAGACGATGATGACCTGTGGCAAACTGCCCAACCAGGCCCCTTCAGTGAAAACCTGGCTCAATGGCTCACACTACAGATCTGCCTAGCAACTGTTGGGGTAACAGAGTGGATTTAGTGTAACCGACTCAGTCACCTCTTCTAAAGAAATGATAGGCAAAAACTGACCACAGGGTCAGCCCTAGGCCCCCATTGGGGTGAAATAGGAGGAAGATGACAATGATGATGATGACAATGATGATGATGACAATGATGACAATGATGATGATGATGATTGCTAACCTATGTTTGGAGACCTCAATGCTGTGGTGAGTAGGCACTGAGAGACAACTCCCCTTAAGTTGAAAGATATTTAGGTCCCAGAGATTCAGATTTTGGGCAGATATCGATGACCTGTGACAAACTGTCCTCAATGTTAATGGCAACTCAACTTACTCTTTTAGACAATTGTTATGTGATCAACTGACCCCCTGGTCACAATAGAGATGATAATTATAATGATAATAACTATGAGAAAAGCAAAAAGCTTTGTGGTGATAGTAGTTATTGCAGTGATGGAAATAGTCATACAATCACTATTAAAATAAACCAACTAAAGAGAATCTACACAAAAATAATTAACCCAGTAACTATGCAGTCTATTGAAAATAGACAACACTACTGCTGTATTCCCACTTGTAGTCTAAAATCAGAAAAAGTAATGTGCCTAGTTGCTCAAAACAACCAAAAAATAAGTAAATCATACAATTCTGGAAGCAATTCCAACTTGGGCTTTGACTTTTTGGCTGCAACTTTCAAGATCTTCCTTTTCATTGATAGTCTTCCATCCTTGTTGGAATCAGCCTCATCTGTCTTCTGTTTGTTTGCTCTATCTTTTGAACTCTGTGGTTTGGCTTCAATTACTTCACTATCCATTCCATCATCATTTTCTGTTGGCTCCCTAGCACTAGCTCTCTTTGAAGTATCTGGAGTGTGTGACACTTGAGATTTTTTCCCCAGCTTTGAAAGCTTATGAAAACCACTTGAAATTTTCCTTGCCAGCCAACCAGCCTCATCACTTTTCTTGTGCTTTCCTTCTGGTTGAATCACTTCAAGGTCACCATCACTGTCATCATCATTTGAGTCAAAAATTGATACATCATATCTAACATTTTTAGTACATGAACGAGTTCTAGAGGAGGAAGCAGGCAGTTCTGTGTGGTCTGAGGGCTCCGAGAATTTGTCAACAACTTCAGCAGTCATTGCTTCGTTCTCTACATCTAAAGAGAGTCTTAGCATCATCTAATATGTATAAAGAATTAATCAAAAAAACATTGTATATTGACTTTTTCTATACTGAATACATTGCCTAGAGCAGTGGTTTTTAACCTTTTTGCTGGAGCAGAAACCCAGGGAAGCATTTCTGTAAATCCCTGCTCACATATCTGAAAAGGAGAATTAAAATTTACTGTAGATGATAGCATTTGTGTAGTTTCTATGAGAACCCGTTAACTGCACTGGTAAAACCCTGGTTGAAAACCACAGAGCAAGAAGCAATACACCAATACACCATCAGAAATCATTTCACAATCATCTTTTCCTAGAATAGACATCCCTACTAAAACACATTGTAGAGAAAGCACAACCATTACCATAGGGTCCTATTTAAGAAAGCATTTCTCAGTAAAATAACTAATAATTTCTCACTAAAAATAACTGATATCCAAAAATTAACTCCAGATATTGGAAACAATGATTTGCAAAGATCAGTTCTCACATAAAAGACCCATCAATGGGCTCTAAACTTTATGCAAACTGAGGAGAGCTACTGCTACTATCTAATAGCTGATAAAGTAATTTCTATGCATTTAAGGCTATTATTTAAATGCATAGTAAATGTAAAATACAAATATGGAACAGTATATTGTTAAAGAAATGATTGGAGTTTGAGCATACTCATCATGACAAAAAGGCCTGGAATATCTTAACAGGGTTAAGTTATTCTTCCTGTGAGGAATTGTATGATTTTCTCTGATATTTTCAGCAAAATGCTACTCATTATCTTCTACCTTCACTGGTGTTCTTATAACCCTACTTAGGATTCTATTGTTTTATTGGACAGGTATGAGGTTTCAGGGAGTTTTGTATCCCTCGTCATACTGGACAAAAGTCTAAAAAGAAAATATAGAGGGTGACTGCACAATATAAATAAAGTGAGCACAAAGTAGAATTAAAGTGGTGGTGTGGCCAAGTGGTTAAGGCACAGTGCTGCAGACCTGATGAGTTGAAAAACTCTACGGGTCTGAATCCGTGCACTGGTCAGAATCACTAACTACAAGCCAGCAGCCCACTCTGCTATCCATCCTCTTGCAGGTCAGTAAATGAGTACTCAGATAAAATCTGAGGACAAATGCTTTGTGCTGTAGGCCCAAATCAGCTGCATAGCTGCCTCAATCCTCAGCCTGTGTTAACAAATAAGTACTAACTAACTAACTAACTAACTAACTAACTAACTAACCAACTAACTAACTAACTAACCAACTAACTAACTAACTAACTAACTAACTAACTAACGCAAGGGCAAAGTAAAACGCTTGCTTGTACAGCCAAAGTGCTTGTACAGCCAAAGTGCTTGTACAGCCAGGTTTTGCCCCCTTGGGAATGACCTCCAGCTACGTACTTGAGTTGGCCGCATCCATTATTAGGTAACATAAAAGACAGTGGGAGAGGGGAAAGCAGAGGCAAGAAGCAGAAGAGAAAGATTTTATAGTGGGACCAATTAAGTGAAGCATGTTGTCAAAGGTTGTAAAGTTTTTCAAAAGTTATCAAGTACCATATTACTGATTCTTGCAACTAAATTTATAGACCTACTTTTATTTTTACATTCCTTTATTATTGTAGCCTACCTATGCAATTGTTTGCTGTTTATTTCTAAAACTCAGAAACCTTTTGCTAACCACAACGAGAACTGGGAAAATAATCAAAAATGGTATAGAGCAATCCAGCTCTTAGGCCATCAACTAGAGAGTATGCTCTCTGGTTGGTGGCCTAAGAACAATCAATTCACTTTCAAATTGCTATATTTCTATTGTGATGTTATCTTGCACATCTCTGAACACCCTGTTTGAGTATCAATAAGCAAAAGATCTCCGAGTAGTAGAAATAAACAACAAATGATTGCATATGTAGGCTCCCATAATAAAGGAATATAAAAATAAAGGTAGGCCTACAAATTTAGATACAAAAATCTGTAACATCGTACTTGACAGCTTTTGACAACTTTACAGCTTTTGATAATGTATTTCACTGAATCCACTTCTTGTTCTCTTCTTTTCCCTCTCTAGCTGTTTCTCAGTACCAAACAATGGATGAGGCCAACTACTTTGAGGATCATGTCAGCATATACTTTCCACTGCACACTCACTTTACTTCTACTGGCAGTCACCTTATATATTTTTTTAGACTTTTGTCTGGTATAGCAAGGGATAGCTTTGATCCGATTTTTGGCTATTTAAAGATTTTGCTTTATAAGAAAACAGAACTCCACTTCATAATGACTGCAAAAATCAGAGTGATAAGTAAATGGGTAAAATTTGGCAGCTATCACACTCAACTGGATGTGTGATAGGTTATATAGAAAGTCACCACTCTGAAATGCAGCAATAAGAAACTTAAAACTTCCCTTTTTCCAGATTCATCAGAAAACTTTCTGTGTTCTGATGTCTTTGATTGAAAAAATTGCCTGATTTTCTCTGAATTCCATGACTTGGTCGCAACCAGACTCAAGCATAACTCCTCAGGGATTATAAGATTTATACCTGAACACATATTAAGTCTTTCAAGTAGACCATTGTCTGTTGATCTCCCCTTTATAAGCAGTGTTTTGTCTGCCAACTCAATATCACTTGATGGAGATATGGCCTTACTCCATGGTACAATTCTTGGATGATTTAGCTGTGCCAACTTTAACTGTCTTTGATACAAGTTGATCATTTGGAGCACAGCCACCACTGACTTAATTTTTCTCCTACCATTACTAATGCCCATTTTTCTCCATACCTTCAAGATAATGAAAATTAGGCTGCACTGCGTTACCTGAAATTACCTGAAACCTATAAATTACTTTAAAAGTACCTTTGCACAAGGTCAAACATCTCTAAAACCCGAACTACAAATACAATTTGCTTGCTAAAATTAGAACAGAAGTTAAATGAATTATCTACAACAACATAAATAAACCAGATAAGTCTTAGTAGATTTACTTGCTAAATCAAATGTACATGCTTTGCAGTCTGGGTCCTCAAAAAACGTTCTGCTCAGCACACAAACAAGTTGCTACAAAAGACAGAAAAGGTTTGAAGCTTGCTAACTAGCATTGTGGCACTTGTGACTTATTCGCTTTCGAAAGAGCATACATTTCGTGCATTTACCACACTGGGGATTTGTGATGTGTGGGAAGCTGGTCACTTGATTGAATTAAATTTTATGTTAAAAACCTTCCCGCTCGAATTTAAATATACAAAGTCAGTACTAACTGATCTTCAGTCCAAAGACATACTAGCTTTCCAGTGTCATAATATAGAACGCAAATCGAATGTATAGCCATTTCTTCAACAGTACGATTGAACTTTAGAGCACTGAACTAAAAATCTATCGAGGTGCCCTAGCGAAATGCGTATATACTTAGTCCAATTAAATTAGAAACAACTCGAAATAAATTCGAATAGGAAGGCATTCTACATCCTTTTACCTACCTTAGCATTGTACTTATAACTGCCTCTCATCTTGGCTGCCGAGCTCAATCGTGCACTAATTTCTTTTTGCTCCTATAATTTGTTAACCTTAGCAGCTCCAAATGGCGCCATGTAGCTGTAGCCTATAGTTGACGCGAAGGCGCATAAGGTGGACAAAGCTCCATTGCAAAGCTCAGACTATGGTTCAGACTAGATGCATGCAAATCCGATGTGCGTCCTATCCGATCGGATTCGTTCGGGTTTTGGAACGAAAATTTTTACTCCAGATCGAATTAGAAAGTTGTTTCACAAACGGATCGGTACGGGTTGGATGTCGACTTCAAAATTTGGCATAAAGCAAATGAATTCTTCGTCACAAAAGCAAAACAAACGTGAAGGGCAAGCAGTTGTTTTTGTAATATATTGCGTGATTTGATTCAGGTCAGAAAAGTTGGTGAACGAATTGTGAACAACCTATCTTATTTTGAGACGTCTTCAAACATAAACAAGTCCCATATAATCTTCGAATAAGTGGTCTTGTCCTTCTATTAGACGTTGGAACTTTGCGGTACGGCAATGGCTCTCTACAATTGTCTTTTTCTCTTCATCGCTATCAATACATTAGTTAATCAGTGTATATGGTACATGCACAAGTCTTACTACGCAATAGTTGAGCGACATATATATCAAAGTACTAGATTATGCTTGCTGTGCTTAAGGATCTGGAGATTCTTGCTATTACTCCTATTTTAAGACGAAAAACTAGGTCTTGGTTTGTATCTTTCCAGGAACGGATGCAGTCTAAAATCTGACTGAGTTCCAAAAGCTATGGGGTTTGGGATGAAGTGGAGTTGGTATCAATTTTTAAGATCAGGCCCTGTACACGCTCCTCTAACCGTTGATAAAAGTTTGAGTAAAAATGAATGTATACGAGGAATATTTCACTGAGAGAGGTCCAGCCTAACTTTTGAAATCAAAAAATGCCACATAAAATCACGAAGATCACAAAAAAATGAAAAATTACAAGATTCATGCAAAAGAACAAAGAAAATCACAACAATTTATTAAGAACTGTTTTTAAGAGACATTGAGCCCTTCAGCATAAGTAGCATTAAAAAAACTACGAACTACGTTATCTACAGCGAAAAGTAGCCATTAAAATAGTGCAACAGAAACAAGGGCCTGTTTGTTGTGGAAGTGCTCTTCCTGGGGGGGGGGGTCGTGTTTAGTTGTGTCTTGCTAGACATTGGTGTGTACTTTCTAGAAATAATAATTTTTTTTAAACTTCTCATGATATATTCCAATTAAATATGCAAATCTCCCTACTAATAGGTCATTTACATCAGGCAGATCAGGCTACAACTAATTATCAATACATGTTTCAAACCAACAAAATAGCACATCTGAATCAGCAAATCTAAAAGCAAGCATATATAAGTATATAATGGCTTTCTTGTCATATAACTAATATATAAGGAGATCAGGGTTGGTCCAGGCTTCATTCACTAGCAGAAGATATAGTATGTAGATTGAATAGTGATGTTTATTGTTTTCCTTAATACATACATAATGTGCTATGCCTCAAAATCAAGATCCTTGCACATCTCAATGAAAGATTTACAAGAATTACCAAAAACTTTTAAGAAGCTGATAGAGAGATTAATTAACCTAACACAACGGTACATTGATGAAAGATCGTGAGTATGCTGAAGGTATGTACCATGCTTTCTCTCTGCATTAAGGTGAATGTTAGTTTCAAAGCCAATAGTAAGTTCAATGTTGTGGATTGTATCTCTATCAATGGAGAGGAACATGTCGGGACGAAACTTTGCTGGTTTCGGTCTTACCTTTCGCACAGAAAGCAATGTTGTAGGTAGGGTAGGTGGATAAACTTCTGCTTTTGAAGACATAACATGTGGGGTACCTCAAGGTTCGTGCTTAGGGCCCCTTCTCTTTTTAGTATACATCAATGACCTACACCTATCTTTACATTATTCTGAGGGAAATATGTATGCCGATGGCAACAGCATCTAATTTTCGTCGGACTCGATCCCTGACATTGACAAAAATTTAAATTCTGTCCTTTTCTGTTTAAAAGCTTGGTTGGAATCAAACAAGCTATCCCTCAATATCACCAAAACACAAACTATTATTATAGGGGGTAGGACAAAGTTGAAAGATATCGATAATTCTGCAACGCAAAATTTACAAATCGTCACCGATCAGGAACCAGTTTCGAAGATAAAACACACTAAGTGCTTGAGGATTGAAGTTGACCACTTTCTAAACTGGGACGAGCATATTTCTGCTTTGATCGAAAAGATATTTAGAGGAATGGGATTGCTACGGTATGGAAAAAATATCTTCCTTCAGTCAAAGCATAGAAGCATTATTGAACCACATTTCAGATTCTGCTGTTCGGTGTGGGAAGTCTGTAGTGCCACAGGTTTGAATAAACTTCAGAAACTACAAAACTGCGCTTCTAGGATAGCTACAAATAGCCCTTACGATGCACCGTCTCAGCCACTTCTGGAAAAACCAGGATGGCAAACTATACGGGGACTTGGGACTTATTGATAAGGAAACTGCCATGATGGTATATAAGTCAATAAATAATGAAGCACCCGAATACCTCACGAGTTTGTTCGAAAGGTTGTCTCAGAATACCATTAGGGAGCTTCGCAATACAAAGACTGATCTTAAATTGCCTCTTTTAAAACCTTCCAGTGATCGGGACTCCTTCTCTTACAGAGGCGCACGAATCTGCAACAATTTAAGTGCTTATGCCAAATCGCGCAAACTCAAATTAAATTCAAAAAGCTTACAAAAACCTGTAGAAATCCTCTCCCTAACTCTATAACTTCTTAATTTCCACGTCTATTTGTATTATTGCACGTAGTTCTTATTGTAATTTCTTCTTTTTATATGAATGTAATTAGATTATTTATTTTTGCATTATTTTGCAGGGCAGTATAAAAGTCAGCTTTTAGCTACATACTCTACCCTGCTTAAATAATTTGAAATGAAATGAAACGTAAATGGTAACCAGTTACAATACAAGGAAAGGCGAAACCTGGGAGGTCAGCATACAAGGTGGAGTCTTTGCTGCACTGCAATGATGAAGCTATGTAATGCAATGCTAAATTATGTCTTCAGGTATAACGACCATCTTCAAGTTATGACTTACAACCTGCTATGATATGGAGAAGGAATTCAGGATGTAGGCAAAAAGAACAATCTGGTGACGGAGGTAGTTCCATTTGTGAAGATTAGCATGATTGGCTAGAGTGTTGTTTAGGTATCGTACAGTGAAATTAAAAATATTCTTTGGCAACTTACTCTGTACAGAGGACCATGGAGAGTCAGGGAGTGATCTAAAAGGAAAGAAATAATAAATCCCTGATAAGGAAGCTGGACCTTAAGTTTCTCAGTGTGCTCTTGACGAACTATTTTAAGGAAGTGCTTTGTATTCTTATATGAATCATATTGTAAATTCATGCTATGGCTTGTACTTTACCAGTGATGTAATTGTGTCATTCGAAGATTTTAGGCAGCTACGTAGGACGGTTTGACATTGAAGAAATTTCACAGATCGAAGTTGAAGATTCAGACTACACTGATTGTGAGGAAGACTAATGTCACTTAAAGACACTAATTGGGAGGTCCAGCCATTGATATACAAACCTACTTGCAACATTATCGAGATTTTGAATTACCAATGTTTTTGATAGAGTTGCTACTGTGAGGTGCCAAGATAATTTTGAAAGCATGTTTCTCTGGTAGAGAAGTGTTATGTTTTTAGGAAGAACTGAAATAGCATGTCAGAAAGAGAGGATTTCAGTTTCTCCTTATGGATTTTGTTGTCCATTTCAAATAATAATAATAATAATAATGGTTCTTTTATAATGATATCCCTTCAGCAATACTTACATAAATAAACTAACATACATAGAATTAACCAAAGCTAAATTAACAAAGAAGTAAACGGCTAATCTTACAGGGAGTCACCCTGCCGCGGTACCGTAATAGCCGAGAAAGTTGAGCAAAGCTCAGCTTTCTTAACAGTACCGCAAGCTGCCGGGGACAAAGTGTTCACATAAGGAATAAACTGCCTGCGGCATACCGTAATAGCAGTGCCGGCGGCAGTCACCGGCAGTTACGGCTATATGTGAACCAGGCTTTAATATAGTTTGTCCAAGGTAGATGTAAAGCTATTTTTCGTTAACTTTACATGAAACATTATTTCTCTCGGACCAGATCGGATTCGGATTAGATAATTTCGGGTCGGATCGAATTCAAGGAGAGAATTTCGGATCGGATTCGAATAAGAACATTTCGGATCGGATAGGATATTGAAAATAGGCAAAATATCAGATTGCAAGTGCCCAATCCAATCCGAAGCACACCTCTAGTCAGATCATTCACCGTTCAGAGTTCAGACCTCAGACCAGACAATCTGTAGCCTCGAATTACCCCCCCCCCACCTAAAATAAGCCCTCACCAGGGGATGATTCGAAGATTTGCGGTGTTTCACCATTCAATATCACTAAAGTATAAATGTCCCCATACCACTATCTATTCTCAGGTCCGGAATAGAAAGGCTAGCCAATAACTAAGGAGCGTGGGGGCACTGCAACCAAATAATTCACCGAGGTTAAGTGCAGAAGTGCTCTAGGCTGTGATTTTAAACTACTATCCAGAGGAGGCAACTACCTATCAATATTCCTGATGAAAGCATATACGAGCTTAGTAACATTCTCGACAAGCCCCTGACAGATTTGAATTTTTTTCTCCCCTGAAGGGAGCTAGTAATTCCCGATAGAGGGGTTGCAGCGTCCTCTCTTTACAACTGTTGACACCTCTGATAAAGAGAAGAAGAGTTTTGGGAAGGAGTTCAGAGTGCATCAATTTCTAAAATGCAAAATTGGAGACGTTGATCAATAAATGATACAAAAAGTTCGGTCAATGCACAAAATCTATCAAAAGTTAAAAGCTGATTGAAAATACTAATTATTTCTTTACATAAAATACTCGTTCGTTTACTACTTTCGCTTTTCTATATCCGGTAAGTTTTCGTGTGAACAAGGCAGTACACTCATCCATCGAAAGTTCATTTTTGGATCCTTCTGCAAGATATTCAGATGTTACCTACAAAAGAAAGCATGAAGGTATGCAATCAGAATATCTATTATCAAGGACGAAACTTATGGGGGGTATGAGGGGTGAGTCACCCCCAACCTTGAAAATCTGCCGTTTCGCAGGGCAAAAACGGTAGTACAATATACTTCTGCAGGGCAGTTTACTGGACCCAGGACCATTGGTGAACTACTGTAACTAAAAAAAGGTCAAAAACATAAAATGTTCGCAGGCCAACGTCTAACACACCCAAAATTTTATTGAAAATACGTCCCTGTCTAAGCCAGCGCGACCCTCTAAGAGGGAGGCAGTTTGAGACTATTCACTAATTACGTAATACCCAAGTTCGCCCATTTTTACCACCCATCCACCCCTTGTAACACATCGTAAGAAATCTAGTGCCACCCACCCCTTCTTGTTACGTAACATTTTGAGTCTGCAGATACCCCAATAATGTTTCCGTTTACTGTTCATGCTTCATAGTACCAATTACTTTCATGTAACAAGTGATCATTCAATCTAGTTTTTCTGAAGTTAAAGAAACAGCCAAAAATTACTCAATTGGTATTTAAAAGGTGCTTGCAAAGGTCACAATAGTGCTTCAGAATATTGGAGTATACACACACACAAACAGAAATGGATTCTAAGTGATGTAATTGCGAAAAAAGATACATTTCAAAAAAACATCTATTCCATAACAAAAGATCTCTGACCCCCACCCCCCTAAATTTTCGTAGCAGTTCGTAACAAAAATCACCCCTCAGGCGTTACGTAATTTGAATAGTCTCTTATTCCAAACTTAGCAAAGTTGATAGTTGAAGTAGTGACAGTGAATATGTTTAGGGGGGAGGAGGGGCAGCTCTGTGAACAAAGTTATCGAAACACAAATAGCCTAAGACACTTATTTTCGCTGAAATATGGCTCCTCTGACGCAATTAAAAGGGATGTGATAGGTGGGCGAATAAAAGAATAGAACGGAGGGACCCGCAAGGGATGCAACGGGTGGGCGAAGAAGAATAGAACTGAGGAACCCACAAGGCATGCAATGGGTGGACGAAGAAGACTAGAAAAGAGGAACCCAAAAAGGGTGCGATCTACGATAGAAGTCGACCGCTTCCTAGTACAAATCTATGACATCCATTTTAGAATTTAACAGAGACTCTACAAAGTTAGTGTTAATAGCTCTAAAAGGTACTAAAAAATCCTTATTTGGAAACTGAATTTTTGGGCGGGGGCTTATTCGCGGTGAGGGCTTATCCGAGGGGGGCTTATTTCAAAGTTTGGCATATTCCCTATCGGTTGACAGGAAGAATGACACAATTTTCTCAAATGACTAAATGATAAAATTACAAAAAGACTACTTTGCAAATGAAAATTATTAGTCAATAATAATTTTATCATTATCATCACGGAAGTCGCGTTTCTTTTTGCTATTTTGTCTCCAGTAGAAGGAAGTAATAATGTATAGCTATTAACCTTTGAGAGCTTTTTGAAATAATATATTATTCTCCAATTATATTTCCTTCGAATATGGCCCCATGGGAACTTAATACGAGGGGGGCTTATCTGCAAAAAGGACTTTTTAGGTGGGGGCATATTCGATGGGGCTTAATCGGAGGTAGGGGTTTATTCAAGGAATTACGGTATTGAACACTTCAACATGACAAGAATCGTAGCACGGCAGCAAGTTTTACTGGAGCCGAAGGCTATTCCGATGTAGACAACGTAGTAGCGCATAAAATGCTAGAACAATGGACAGATTTGAAAATACTGCTGCATCTGCAATTTGCATTTGCATCTGTTCTTGAGCTAACTGATTATGCAGTTTAAATATGTTGAAGCTGCCACGGGCATTTGTTCAGAAAAACAGCATGTTGAGGTTACTGCTGTCAATACGAAACGGCGAATTCATTGAAAATGATATGAAGGGAAAATTCCAGTGCCTAAAAACCAAACGAAAACAAAACTCGCCATTGATAATTCCCATTTAACAGTTTTGAATTGTGTAAGTCATCGTCATCGCTGGAATCTAGACATTAGTTCATTTCTGAATCAGCTATTTTATTGACTGAGAAAAAGGGGATGCAAAAAGATTATAGAATTGCGCAGAATTTGGTCAGTGACATGACAATTTTAAGGTGAATTAAAGATCACTTTCATTAGTGTTCAAAGACAGTCAAACTGATGGTAAAGAATTCTTCTTAACTCATTCAATAATTTTGAATTTCCTTTTATTTGAAACTCAAAACAAGTTGAAGTACATACAATAAATGAGGTATTAGGTATATAAATTCCGAATTGCCAATGTTAATCATTCAGGTCAATGAGATGTTCCGAATCAAAGAGTTATACTCTGAGGATATTGTTGACAACGCTTGGCTTCTTGTCTTCAAGTACTCTAAAGAAGATCGAAGCTAGCAGCTACTTAGCTGACTAGATACAACTGAACTTTGGGTAAAGCTCTATACAAGAGTAAGTTGAACGAGTACAACTACAGTAAACTACAAACCCCATTAAAACTCTAATGTGTGGGCGACTCAAATGAGTTTAATCAAACGGATAATCCAAAAGGAATAAGGGGATCGCATTGAGCAATAGCTAAACAGAACTTGGTGACAGTAACAGACGCGATTATCTATTGCTGAGTTTTTTTTATAGAAATACACTGATAATTGTTGAGAAATCGAACTCTACAGACATGAAAGCATGGTGTACAAAGGATGTAGAGCAACACAGAAGGAAATTTATTAAGACTGCTATTCATTGAAAGTAAAGAGTCCACATGCTTTGATACGGCAAGGTGCAGATTTAGAAAACTGACGAACGTTTGTGATTGTAGCAGATATAGAACACAAAACGGAAGTTTGAAATCATGATAAACAAAACGATACACTATAAAAATACATGATAACATCAAGGAAATACAAGGGAGATGTGAAAGAGGACATAGCACGAAAAATCTGAGAGACAATCATAAACAGAAGTGCTGCAAAAAGAGATAGGCCAAAGGTAGAAATAACCAATCACAGGGAAAAACTGAACGTAGTAACTTTGTACATATATGACCTCTGCTGCAGCCAAATCGCAGAGACGTAATTTCCAGCATAAGAAAGGTAGAAGTGAATTGACTCGATCGTTTCCCTGCTGAGCTTTCTCTTCAATAAAGTTAACATTTCAGAAGTGTTCGGTAGAGCCTTAGAGAAATAACGATAGAAAAGCAGCCACAACGACTAATGCATCATTGAAAAAGTTATTTAAAAGCTTTTGGATCATATGAAAGCAGTGAGTAATGGGTGATAATTATATTGTTATGAAGTAAAGCAATTTCATCCAAAATGCTGCTAATTATTTTGGTCACAACTCATGGCGCTTCTGCAAGTGACAATAACACCTATGCAATTAACATATGAACGAAACTGTGACAAAAAGAAGATATTTTAATTGAACTAAATAGATATATTACAACAGGTGCTACAAATGAAATTAATCAGAGCATTTTCAAACTCTATGATTGAAGCTGATAAGAGCAAGATATTTCTGTTTTTAACATAGATAGTGGTTAGCAAAACGACCTAGTAGCTATATCTTTGTATAAACATAAGGGACATTCAAGTGGATGAGACTGTAAGTTAATTAAACGAAAAAAAACTACGCACAACAAGAGAGAATGCACTTTCAAATCAAATTAACGGTTTGGCCTATCATAACAACGTAGCTTCATGTCAGAATTTCATATCAATCATTGAATTTTACTCAAGTTGGTTTCAAGAGTTTGCTGTCTTGAGAAGCTACTAGTCTTGAAAGGTGAACATGGATAACAGTCATACAATACTACTTATAAAAGAATTGCAAACTGAAAAAATAGACCACATTGATGCAAAAAAACATTGGGAGAGATTACGACGTGCAATATTGTCAAATTGTGGGACAAGGAGTTGCGAAAATGGTTCGATGATTCACGACCTTAAGGTACAGAAAAAGAGTATCAAGAAAAAAAAGTGCTGCCTAAGAAAAAGTTTTGAAAAGTCGATTCAGGATGCAAGAAGCGCTCTAGAGAACGCGGAACTAAAATCGGAACATGCAAATACGATTCACAAAAAAGAGGTGACAGACATGAAACGGAAGATGGTAATATCAGAGCATAGCAAAATGATCGAACAAGCTTTCGAGGAGGGAAGGTACGATGCAGGTCGAAAACCATCAATAGACCTGGTAGCGAATAGCTTGCGACTCATACGGAAGATGGAAGCGCAACATGATCGGCTGAGAGCGAGAAAAATGCGACTAAAGGAGGCAGCAAGAAAAACGATGAAGAAGAAGAAAAGAGAGAATAAGAACAATGAAAATAGAGAACAGAGAATGGAAATAGATAATGATGAGCAGCAAGAGGACATAGAGATGGAATGGCAGGGCAACGAAGAAGATAAACAAGAAGATGAGGAAGGCAATTGCAAGAAGGGAAATGAAATTACGCTGAATAATAACGAAACGAAGATGGAATATATCGAAGTATTGACAACAGAGAGTAATAGCGGTGAACTAAAAGGTCAAGCCTACACAAGCGACTTGCCAAATTTAGGCAAAACGAAATGGATTGAAATGAAAAGAGCTATGAAGAGAGTGAAAGCATCACAGAGGTACGAGCGAAGAACAAATGCCAGAGAAAAGTTGCCGAGTGTGTTTGAAACTGAGACTGACAATATAGAAACAACGGAGGGGAACGAGGCTGAGTTGATCGATGGCCTCCATGGACATCAGAACGAGTGCAGGGAAGTAGCACTGTCTAATGGGGACAAGCAGAACGAGACAAAATTGCCACTCCTGAATGGTACCTCTAAAACTCTACCGAAAAACAAAATGAAATCGAAAAATACTAGCCAATACAACCCACATCCTAATGATTACAACTTGCCTGATATACACAATAGGAAAATTGAAAACACGACAGAATCTTCCTACGGAGAGGACACGTCTGGTTTAAATTACTTTAATCAAAATGCAACGAAAAACAACAGAAGTTCGAGTATTACAATGAAAACAAACAAGGAAACAAACAGCTTTCCCAGGCTTGTCAAAACGGGAGAAAATTCCCAATTAAGTTCAGAAAGTTTAAGAGCAGAAAACATCAAAGACTTGAGAAGTTCGTATGAAGACACAATGCCACCGAGTGACTGGAGTACATCTGACAAAGTAAGTCCATTGGCTGCACAATACAAAAACCGAGATATGTCATTTTCTGACAGCCTCTGGTCATCATTGACTCGAAACAGTAGTTTAGATTTGGCAACTACCTATAATCGGAAAAGGAGTGTTGGTGAGATATACAATGCCCTACGAGACGTGGGACTGGATGCCAAGGCAGCAGAGCTCGATGAGTTATTAAAGAACATGATTGAAGACGAGCAATATTTGGAAGAAAAACTGAACGATGTGAAGAAGGCACTGCAGAAAGAAACAGAGCGAATAAAGATGGCTGAGAAGGAGGATTTGAAAATAGCAAAGATGAAGCTGCAGTATCATCGCTATAAAAAGAGAGAGGAAGAGAGACGGAAAAAGGAAGAACTAAAGCAAAAGCTCAAGAAGGAAGCAGAGAAGAAGATTCAAAAACAAAGAAAGTTATATAGAGAGATGGTAATGCTAGCAATGGAGAACAGCATATCCAGAAACTATAATTTCTCATATTTTACGAGGATGAATCCAAAAACAGAGGATAAAATTGGCTAGCATTGATCAGTGCAAAAAAGCAACGACCTTATATGAGACAGTAAAAAACTAAAGGCCATGCAAAAGATTCTGATTTCAGTTATAGTATCTACTAGACCAGGGGTCTCCAAACTACGGCTCGCGGGCCGGGTGCATCCCTCGAGACCTTTCCATCCGGCCAGCGGAGACTTTTGTCTATGGAAAAAGTAGGGAAATTTACCCGTATCCTGCCTAAATAAAGCGCTTGTATGGAGGTTATATTAAATAGTAACTGAATAATATAGTACTAAACGTATTATTAAAAGCAGCATCCCTGTTTTTTTTATTTTTTATTTGGACCTCAATTATATTCTTGGCCCCCCCCCACCTGCAGCTTAGTAGCTCATGCGGCCCTTGGACGGAAATGTTCGGAGACCCCTGTACTAGACCTGCATTTCCTGAAGATAAGAAAGACACTATGGTAGCTGTGAGTAATATTAAGCAACATTCATAGTACAAGTATGAAAAGACTAAGTTCATACACAGGATACCCAACTGATATGGCTATGGACCATAGGATGTATATGAGAGCATCACAATGATTATGAAATATTGGCAAACAGGCATAACAATGAAGCGTTGAATGTAGCATGTGAATAAAATATAAGTGCATTATGGTGCCAGTGATAACTGAGATATATGACTAAATATACAGGAAAATTGTAGGATCATGCACCAATGAATCAAAATAAGAAATCATTGCAGATGATCTACTACTTCCCTATAAAAACAATGATAGTTCATCTGCACCTAAAGGCAGGCATACGCGTTTACTCAAGAGATACAAGCTCAACATATGAATCATCAGTTTAATGAATGCTAATATTAGCAACAATTCTGCCAGTTCTAAACTTGGAGTGAATTTCACATCAATTTAACAAATATATAATAAATATTAGTCACTGACACTCAAACATTGTTAATAGAGCCTCAAAAGGCTTTCAAAGGTCCTACCTTTTTTCTAAGTCTTTTTAATGATATGCCATCTTCCCCTGCATTTTTGAGTAAAGTCTTGATTGCTTTTTGCCAGCTGAACTTGCCTAGAAAATAACACACCCTTATAAATATGCAGTAAGTAATAAGCATGTACCACAGGAATCCTAGTGCAGTAGAAGCTATCACATCCTGAGAAAGGCTTAATTTGATAACACAATGTACCATGCTACATATGTAAATCATGCAATAGACAAAATTAGTACTAATGCAAATGTGAACTATGTTATGTCAAGTATATCAAACAATATTCAATGGTGATTTCTGTTTCTGCAATAGCAAAGAATGCCAAAAATATTACATTGTTTTCACACCAACTTACTAGAAGGCAGAGAGAATAGATTCCTTTGAATAAAATAATAATTAATGACTTTCTTCAAGCTCACCAATGATTCCATTTGTAGGAAGTTCCTGATCTGCATCAAGATCCATATTTTCTTTATTTTTCTCTTTCTTTTTCTTTGACTTGTGTTGTTCAGTACTATCTTCATTATTTTGCTGATTAGAATAACAATCATTTATAGGTATATCATTGTTAATCTTTCTTTTCTTTGCTTTTATTGAACTATTCTTCTCTTCAAATGAAATTTCACTTGGTGTAATGCTTAAAGTCTCCTTATCATTTTTCATAGAACCAGACTGTATCCCATTTGATGTTGCACTGCTAACTTTGTTAGTGGGAGCTCCATTTTCCTGTATAGTAAATTATTGGTCTAGCTGATATAGAAACTATAATGCTATCAAGCATTCAAATTTCTCTCCAGATGAAGATGCATAAAACAAATTATAATAGCAGTTAATTTATTGTTGTAATTACATAGTTACATAGACTTTATTCTGGCTCATTTCTGTGCATGCTCTTGGCTACAAGGTACTATAAGGTGGTTAACTCTTGAGAAATTGATTCTAACGGATAATTTACCATCAAGTCAATAAAGATACTATTAACTTTGATACAAGTATACTTGATTCACCTGAGGGTCTTTCTTTGGGTTGAATGCATCCCAGAGTTGTTCAAGTACAACTGAATTGTGTAGTTTTAAACTATTTTTGCAAAAGTTCTAGAAGGCAAATATACATTTACACTTCAGCTTTTCTCACATGACCACAACAACTTTCTCAAATTCCAATATCAAGCAAAACTCACATAGGAAAATGCAGTACAAATAAGAATAGCATATGAAAGATGTTCTAAAAGCACTCACAGAAGAATAAAGTCTTAATGCAATTAATCTAACTTGAATAACAAAACTACACTTAACCAAAGCTGAAAAATGCTACTTCACTTCTGATTCATATCAAAGTAGTTTGAGCTCAAAAAATTTCATAGAGGTAGAAAGTCTTGCATTCTTTAATGCTCATCTGCATGTTAAGAATAAATGCAAAGATGGTTGTAAGGATTTTTACTAACAATAAATTTTGCCCTTTTTCGTGGAACATTTGAATATTCTTGTATCCTATTCAGGTATCCTCTAAGTTTTGGATTCTTCACACTGTCTCCTGCCTCTTGCACCTTCTGAAAAGATATTAGAAAACAATTCTAGCATTTCAATGGCAAGCTAGCACTTCATCTATCATGATACAGTCCTCTCTTTATGGTGGTAATTTGCTGAAAGCAAATTTGACCAACAAGTTCCTTACTGAGTCAAAAGGCATCAAAATAATCCACACAAAAAAGCTGATTTTGTTATTCAGCTATACAAATTTATGTTTGTATTTCTTATATTCTCCTTTTTCAGGCAAGTTCTAAGTATTCTTGCAACTCTATTTAAGATGAGATGGATATCATTAGTTGATTAATAACACTTTATTATACACAGTATTTTTGACAGGACATCTTCTAAAAGGATACCTAGCATGATGCCAGCTCTTAAACTTTCGTAATTTTGGCCCTTTTCACCACATTTTATTAATACTTGTTCTTTGATGAATCTTTAATATAAACTGTGAAATTATGGTAAGCTGTGCATCTAAAGATAGTAATTGAGCAAAAAACCATTGCAACAAGTTGCTCCTAAACACCAAGGCCAAAAGGCACATGGAATGCATGAAAAAATCTAACTAATTTCAGTTGAAAGGTTTCTTTGGGGTTTTGTCTTCGCAATACAACCTCTGTACTTCCTTGCCCTTCTACATGTTATCAAATGAATAAATGTTACAACTGGACCTTTATCCACTCTTGTTGTTTTGCGTCTCCTTTGTTTGCCTTTTCCTTCGGTTTATAAAGCTTCCCTTGGTACTTCTCTGCCTCTGAGATACAAGTTGTGTGATCTGCATACGCATCGCCATGAAAATCTTTCCCACAGTCAATACATGAAAGGACACTGCATCTTGGGCACTCCGTCTGGTAATGCTTCTCAACTCTGTTCTTTTTCACCGTTTGACCACAAGCATCACAAATAAACGAAACCATTTCACTATGCTTCAGCTGTCCTACTCAAACTGTGTAGAGTAACAGAGGTCATAGGCACGTGTGTCATGTAAACTCGACATTAGCTCAACTAACAAATCTACTATATGTGAGATTAGTCTCGTTTTGAAAATCAAATCAGCCTCTCACTTCCTGAAACCAGTATTTCAGGGAAAAATTCCCTGGCATTTTCAGTAAATCCCTACTCACTATTCCCTGATATTCCTGTAACTCTCAATTAGGATTTTGTTGGACAGATATGGGGCTTGTGAGAGCATTCACCCTACTTTTCGATAGTTGTGGTTTTATAAAACACAGAAATGTGACTGCACAAAGCAGAACGATTTACAAAAGCGTAAAATTTGGCGATTGTGACATTCAACTGGACGTGTGATTGAGCATGGATAAAGTCATCGCTCTGAAATAAAGCAATATGCAACTTAACACTTCCCTGATCTTCCCTGGCTTCTTGAAAAATTTCTTTTTCCTCTCATTTACCTTCATTGACCACAAAATTCACAGGTTTTCCCTGAGTTCTCTGATTTGGTGGCAGCTCTGACATGTCTCCACCGGTGTGATGGCCCAGTGTTTAGAGCGTCTGCCTCACAATTGGAAGGTCGTGGGTTCGAGCCCCGGCCGAGTCATACCAAAGACTTTTAAAATGGTACTCACTGCCTTCTCGTCTGGCGCTCGATAAATGAGAAAGGAGTGGGGAAGTTAAACACACGGAGCTACCAGTGGACCAGCCCCCCGCTGTAGCCCTCACTGCATTCGCAGACGCGTGGCCTAGGGCTATAGAAACGGAGATAGGCGCCACCCTATGCGCCATTGGCGCGGGAAGGACTTTGACTTTGACTGACACGTCTTCAACATTGATAGCATCAAGCATGAAAAAACACTGAAACGATCTACTTTTCTGCAAAAGCATCCTGAGTGAACAGGTATAACTGGTATATAGGCAGATGAAAAAAATGTCTTTCTGCGAACAGTCCGTTCCTTCACTATTGGAACTTCTAAGTTCGTTTTTTAAAGGCAGAGTGAACGACAGAAATTAATGCTTGTTTTGAAAAATCATACGTTGATGAAGTGAACTGAATGCTCATATACAAAACTGAATTCACTCTGACAACACTGCTGAAGACTATCTGAGTTTGCGCTACTGCAGCAAAAGACGGGCTTAGCTCAACAACCACGAGCGCAAACGAATGAATAGAGAGTTCATTAGTGTGACGTCACGAAAATGATATTTTTAGAAAATTATATCTTAGCTTTAAATTCTGAAAAAGCACATAGAAATAGCTACTATCGACAAATTTCCGCTCGATCTGACAAATAGTGACCGAGATTTAGGCAACTGAATGCTGACATAGTTCCTATCAAATCACTGTATTCTAAGTCTGGTTCTGAACGTTTGGAATCAGGAGAAAAATATAGAGGTTTGTATAGCAAGTGTCCTGTCGTTAAATGGTCGTATTTCAGCCTATTTTTATAATATTCGTCTAAAATTTCCAACACATTACTATTCTATAGTACTCTTTCACTCCAAGTGGTCTAAATATAAAAATTCTAGATATATATTTTCATAACGTCATCACTAATGAACTCTATTATACATGAACTATATAATACATTTTGGATCCCATGGGCCTTAAAGCGATAAGGTGAAACTATGCAAATGCGACCAAGAATTAACAGGTTGAGGATTGAAAAAAGTATAAAATTAAGTCAAATAACTATTAACATCACGTAAAATACCCACAAAAGTTCAAACTAGCTCCTCATATGTTATTTAATGCTACAACAGTTGTCCTGTAAAAAGGGGCCAAAATAGTGTATTTCTTGGTAAGGGTGAGTTGGAGTTGGAATACAATCCTTACTAAAGCATGGGTCACTAACCGGAAAGCAGTGAAAAAACTATTTGTATATTTCTGCAGGCTCTCTAAAGGAAATGGGAGGATTACTTCAGAAATAAAGAGAAATTCTTGGAAATAGCAGCGACCCATATATTGCAAATCGAACAGTAAAACTGCTGATACTGGGAGAATGTTATGGGACACAGGAATTGCGTTAATTGCACCGTACATAAATAACTTTGACAAACATAAAGCTAGTTATGAAAACACAGTCAATATTTTAACTATCGGGCTGCAGGCGAGCGATTAAATCGTCACAAATCTTGGTCAATTCTTCATTTTCTCCATTCTAAAACATAAGAATACAATTACATTATGCAGCCAAAGAAAATATCAAAAAACGTTGAATCGAATCTGCAAAGAGATTCTTGTACCAGCGCAAAAAACACTTGTAACGGTGGAGTCATGTTCCTAAAAGCTAAATTGAAAGTAGACTGAGGAATAAAATTTTATCGGCAAATCAAAAATTGTTTGTATGAAATCACTACGACATTAATCTACCACAGTCCCTAATTTAGCATGATTTTCCAACACTACTGTTTTTGCAAACCCCAGGGTTCATTCCATGCTGATCCTATGCCATATATTTTTCTCATAATTCTATTGCTCACCCATACAGTAACAGGGCCAATTAAAAAATGGTATGGCCAAGTCATATCCATTTAAATGTGCAAAGGTAAAATGAAGAGAACAATAATCTAATAACTCTGAAAAGGATACAAAAAGGGACCTTTCAGGCGGTTGGAGAGCATAGGAAATGCCTTCTCTCCATGTTCAAGGAAAAAGGACTTTGATAGACTTCATTAATGTTTGCACAAAAATTTATCGAAGGACTCTTGTGAACAAGAAACTTATCATAGTGTCCCATTTCTCCCCATTAATTTCCCTTTCCAAGGCCACTACTTGAATTTCCAGGTCCACTATTAGTGGCCAAGACCACTCTAAATAAGACACTAATCTAACAACACTTTAACATTCTAAACAAGCACAGACCATGATATCAATACTAGTTGTCACTAGCAAGCTTAGCAGTGTAACTTAATCTACACATTGATCAGTTAAATAAAAAGATGACACTTGTACGGCTATATTGAATAATTACCTTTTGATTCAAAGCAGTCTCTAAGCTCGCCACTTTCATCTGTGATTTTTTCAAAGCTGCCTGTAAACCGGCCAGATCAACATCTCTCGATTTTCGAACTTTATCAATTTCAGTGCTAGCTCTGCATGGAAGAAAAGTCAAATGTGAAATGTTGAAAGTTTTCGACAACCTTATCTACATGCAAAGGTAAGTAGTAGCAAATTCAACTAAAATCAGCAATCTGAATCAGTGATATCAATAGATCAAATCAATCAATCAATCAAGCAATCAAATAATCGACTACTCTCCAGTACGGAATAGAATAAAAGTAGCAATAGTTAGGGAGGGGCAGTTGGAAGTCTAAAGCTAACTAGCCGTGGGGTTGCAATAAAAGGGGGGCGGGGTTGTAAAATGTACTAGTAATGCAAATTTCCAACATGCAGCTATGTTTCCATTATCTTCTCTCTGTCATAATTATTGGTACAACTTTCAGCTACCTTGTCTGTGTATCTGAAGACAATTTCTCTCTTTTTACGCGCTCATTTAGCGATGCAAGTCCTGGGTCCTGGCTGGACAATCACATCTTGGTTCAAAATGAATAAGCGAGGTGGTTTTAATATTTTCCTGGCATTCATCTTTTTGCAAAAAATTAGTCGGTGGGGGGCGTCTGTTCCGCACTGGAGAGGACTGGAGACAAAAAAGCGCTCACATGTTATCAATAGCACTTTTACCAAACAAGCAAAGAATGAAAGAAATAATCAGAGCAGTTAGGTAAAGGAAGCAGCGAACAAGTAAATCAAATAAGTCATCAAGCTGTCAATCACTCAATCAATCAATTACTCGATCAATTATTCAACCAGTCAATCATTCAAAATGCTATCAGCAGCCAAACAATTAAACCACAATATACACGCTCTTTTTGTAAGAGACAAACTTTCTGCCCTTAGCTTGGGTGTTCTTCAATGTTTTGACAAATCTAGCCTAAAATGTTTCTTAAGTGTCTCTTAAATTCTTAGAATTTCAATGACAATAATGACCAAGACTAGGCATATGTGATGCAAGAAAGAGGACGTTCAGGCTGTATGAACCATGTAATAGATGCTGCTTGTATGTTTTTCTAGTCTAATCAAAAAGCTTCTTGTAAAAACTGTTGTTTCAAGTTACTATCTGAAACTCAGCCTGCCTGTGTTTCTTAAATGCCTTTCAATTCTTTCCTAATTTCGACCTAATGTTTCTAAAGACAGGGTTATTATGAAAAACTTGCATCATAACTTACTGTTCCATTTTTGATTCGGCCTGTTTTCTCAGTTTTTGATATCTGTCTTCGGATGCTCTAAGCTTTTCTTCATAATCTGCAATACACGCTTTCAAGGACTCTTCGTTCTGTTTCAATCCGTCAATCACGCTCTTCATCTTCTGAATCCGTTGATACGATTCCAATAATCCATTTTCCGCTGCATCACGCTCTGTTTGTAACTAGAAGAAATACACTCAACAGAATTAGTTTGCGGGCATTCTTTATCTATGTTCAAACAATAGAAGCTTAAGATGGAATGACTAGAGCGCTCCTCCACGGTGCCGAACGTTGCCGATTCAAGTTAGAGCTGAATGCTTACCATTATTATTATTATTATTATCAAGACGCTTATTGTACACAGCCTCAATGATTTATTGTATTTTGGTATTTAGTCTGCAGTTGGGACGCTACATTATATCTTATATAACCAAGTGTTATCTTATCTATTGATTTTGCAATGTTTCGTTATGGATTTACATCATCCCTGGCAATATTTGTGGTTTGCTCATTCTGTGGCGGGGAGTTCAAATCCTTAGGCCGACACTCATGGAGATGCAAGGAAAAGCTGATATCAGATGACAACAGCGGAAAGCATCAAATATTGCCATCAGATGTTCTTACTACATATATTGCAGGCGCAATAAGCAATGGACATGTCCAAACTTATTAAACTTTTAATGATTTCATATTTACATCATTATCTTTATTCTACTTTTGTACTTTTTCCTATAGATGTTACTATATTTAGATTAAGTGTTATTAGCAGGCTAGCCAATTATGCACTACCTAGTATTAGTGAGGTGTATAATTATATTTGTAGTATTGATTGAATTATATGAAGTTTGAAAATTATTATTTTATTTCATTGATGTCACAGTAAAATTTTTTTCCATTTTGCTTTGTTAAGTAGTTAACCTGACAGCCAGTTGTACGTTGCCTAGTTTTAGAGAGACGTATAATTGCATTTTAGTTATATGAGAATGAAATTGAAGTTTGAAAAAAAATTATTATTAAAAATATTCGAACAAGAGAAAAACTTTAGCTATATTGCTGTTTTACAAATTGTCCTGCTTTAACAACAATCAAAAAGATTTCTAAGATCTAAAAAAATAACAATAATAATAATAAGTCTTAAAATAAATACCAGTAATAAAATGAAACATTAAAATACCGAATTACCACTATATGATGGGCTTCTTGAAGACCTTCAATGTGGGTTCTAGTATAGCTTGTCGGCTAAGCTCATTCCATAATTTTGTTCCACGATTACTAATTGCTCATACAGAAGAGGTTTGGAGCTTTGCAGGAGCAATAAGGGAAAAGGCGGCAATGATAAGAAATAGCCCCCTACCCCATAGCAACTCACTTGGGTAATACAGTATAAGTTAACAAAGAGCCCTGGGCATGAAAATACACGTTACCCTACATTAACCTAAAGCCTAGCACACACAGCAGATTTTTATCGTTGATTGAAACAATGTCTAAAGCGCTCCTCCGTAAAATATTCTCCTAGCGCTGAGTGGGAGTGATATTTCAGGCCAATTCTCTGCTCTTCTATTGGCTTAGAAAGTCATGTGTTCCACGATTTTTGTCGTGAAACACTGCACACAGCAGATTTTTGTCTTTGGTCTCTTGCGATCAAAAACAAATATCAAACATGCTTGATCTCGAAACTCAATCGCTTGCGATAAACATCGTTAGTTTTAAGGCACCGCAGACAGCAGACTTTTTAGAGTAAAGACAAAAATCGCATGTCGCAACCGTAAAAATTTGCTGTGTGCGCTGGGTTTAAGCAAATAATATCAAGCATACCAATCTGTTATATTAAGCCAATGCATTAAACTACATTTCACATGAACAGAAAATCGCTATTTCAGAAGGCATGTAATACGTTGCCATTGGCTATAAGTCTAAAACATCAAAAGCTTGAGGGAAAACATTCCTAAGCATCGAGCAACATATTTTACCTATTCCTCACAAAGTTTTTAGTAACTTACTTGTTCTTTTTCTTTAATCAACTCTGACATCGTATCTTGTTTCATCAAAGTGTCCTTCTGAGTTGTTTCTACAAAATATTGTACAAAGTACATGCAGTCGTAACATACTAGTGCTGACCATCTCTTAATGACTGCTCTTATAACAAAAGTACAATTGCCTATAAACATCTACCAATTACACTAAGATCAAAAGGATACGGCATTTGTATACAACAGATTAAAGAACAAAATAAAATAGCACCTTACTTTCTCATATGAGAATGCCAATAAATATACAGTAAACATCAATTATCGTAAGTTAAACCAGCAGCTTAGCGTACACAAATGAATGACAATAGAAATAAAGCGGAAGTTCTGATTTAACACGTGCGACTGCTATATATGGATATTTCTATAGAAGTAAAGAAGCATGCCAGATAACTGTATTAATCGAGGCTCCTAGCCAACTGATTGGTCAATAATGCAGCAGATTCCCTAAGTGGGGAGGTAGCCAACAAATAATTAAGAATTCTCCACTATGCTATAAGATATACTGACAAACTAGATACAGGCTTGCTGTTGAGCGTGCAACTAACATTTGTAGAAATAAAGAAACATACCAGATAACTGTATCAGTGTCTTCTCGTACTCTTCAACAACCTTTCTGTAAAATGAAACAGTAGTTCGATAAATGCTATGTACCACAAAATTTGAGATGGTCAGTTATCCATCTTTCCTTGTAATGTCGATAACTTTTGCTGTGCACAAGATACAAAAATTGCTCCTTCTGGAAATGTGAATTGAAGCCTTCTGAACATGCTTGCAAAATATTTTTCAATTATTTGAAACTATGTGCTATTAGTTTTTTTGCAAAGAAAGTACACTATTTACCACCAAAACACACTTCTCGAACGAATTCTTGCAACATTATTGGCTGGAATCCTTCGATGGTGATTCCTTTGTTAGCCAATCAAGAATTGACGCCTATGCTGGAATGAGCCTACCTCCTCAATGGCTGTGCAGAGCTATTTGAACGTCAAACAAAAAGATGCGGCTCTTCTAAAATTGAAAGCAAAAGTGGATCAGAGAAAGGAATCCTAAAAAATATGAAACATGTACCTCATTCCTTCGATTTCTGACCGCAATCTGTCTTGTTTTTCTTTGGCATCTTGTTCAACAAGCTCCCGCATTGCTATCTCTTCCTTGATCTACAAAGGATGCAGGAGAAACATCAATTGCTTGCAGTCACGTGATACAACCAGAGTGACCAGAGCTTCCTGCCTATGAAATTTTCTGACTTTTTCCAGATTTCCCTGACATGAATTTCTAACAATCTCCTCACTGTCATTAAATGCAGTTTCTATATAAGCTGGCTATACTTTCAACCGAAAAAGGCTGCTGAAAGAGTTCAATTTACAAAATTCCCAATTATTTCCATATTCTCATTAAAATCTGTAGTGTTTTCCTTGACTTCTATTATAGGTAAAAATCAAATTATCAGACAATTCCCTAATTTCTTTGATTGCTCTGAACGCTGGTCGCCAAGTACGACACTACTTGATGCTTACATTGAGTATAATGTACAGATTCAGAATTCACATATCTTTGTATCACGTGACTATGTACAATATTAACTGTCACTTAAAGAGATATAGTTGGCGTAATGCTGTACTTAGTTGTACTTCGTTGCTCCCTACCTAATGAAATAAAATCTTCTAGGGTTTTTGGGTCATTCCAGGGAAAAGTAAAAGCCATGCTTGCGGAGAAAAATTAGTAAAAGTCTTTTTTTGTTTGCTTAACTATTTAGTTCTATAGATCATATCAATGTGCAAAATTTCATTTAGTTGTATATAGATATATATTTCTATGTATGTATCATAGTAAGTAGTTTCTAACATGGCCCCCTGTAATACAGACTTTAGATCTGAGGGGTCACCATGTAAAATATTTCAGAAAGAATGAATGAATGAATGAATGAATGAATGAATGAATGAATGAATGAATGGTAAATGAATAGTTGAATTTCTGAGAGGACATTTGAGGTATAATTAGTGATGCAATGCTTCCACTTAAAATTTGATTTCCTTCGCTACATTCAGGATTCAAAGTGCAGTCTACAATAATGCTGCAGTCGCTATGGGTCATTCCAGATTTTCAAAGATGACTGCAGCATGTGGCGTTTGGAGGATTCTAAGTATATTTTCACAAGAAAAGTTGCAACAAATGTAGCTACCGAACGTAGCCAAGCGACCCAGCCATTTCCATTAGTTTAACCGAAGTTAAGCATGGCTGTGTACGTACAGAAACTGGATGGGTGACCCTCCAGATGAATGATCAAAATAGCTCATTCTGCTGTCCATCGGAAGGGACGTTAAACTAGGGGTCCTATGCCTGGATGCGGCATGCATAGTAGGCCCAAATTAGCTGAAAAAGCCAGGTATAACAGCCTACTCAAAATAAAGTAAACAACAACAACAACAACAACTACCACTACAACAACAGCCTACCTGAGACTCAAGTTGTGCCTTCTGTTTTCGCCATGTTGCCTCCTTTGCCGCCATGTCTTTTTCAGTGTACAAAAGAGGCTGTAAAAAAGAGCAGATCAAACTTAATTTGACACTCATATTTCTACACAAATGACGACCTGTAACTTCATCGAAAAGAACAAACTGACACACTTATTGCTGCAACTTTCCTAAGCCGCTTTGTGTGCACAACCTGTAAATCTGCCTTTTGGGCCTAAGTTGTTTACTTTTGGGCCTAATTAGATTTTGTTTTGATTCAGTTCAGCTCATTTAAAAAATTCAAAAACATACAAAAATCTTTAAAGCTAACAAAATCACAAAATGATACAATATGACAAGTTATAGAAGATGACAAAAATACAATAAGATAACAATAGAACATAGGAAACTTGTATGGAGAAGAATCAATTTAAAGGAGAAGCTCTCTCAGTAGATAAACTAGCAAGGGAGAGAGCACCCTCTTTGTTAAAAACCTAATATTCGATTTGAAGTATGTTGAAGGATTCTGTAACTTGAAGGTGAACGCGTTTGTCAATATTGTAGATACGACCTTATCCAAAAAATTGGCTAACAATAGTAAACAGTACAGTGACATCAGTCTATAGCTGCGTACACCAAAGCATAGCAGAAGAACACACATATTAATACAAAAAAACAGTTGAATGTTCAAAACACAATATTAAGGTGGAAAATCTTCAAGAACCTACTACACTAATGTCATTCCTAGTTTTACATAGCGCTGAGCGCGAGTGTGCTGCACGCTAGCAACCCATTTGTTAAAAAACAAAACTGCATGTCAATAGCTCTATAAGCCTTGCCTCACGACGGGAAGGGCTATTCCCGTGCGAGGTAATGCACGCGTAAATTCTCCCCAGGGCAAAATATTGCTCTCATGTCTTTTTCCTCTGTGGTTTCGCTAGTGCAACTACTTTTTCGCAATGGGTTTCTTTCTCTCCGTATATTCTCTCTAAGGCCGCTCTATAGCAAATAACAATCTGTAAAGGACTCTTAGCAAAGTCTGCTATAAGCGACTTTTACTTTCCAATATACGGACGTGGTCTGCTTCATTCTTTACAAACTTAGAGATAACGGATAGTGAGTTGGTTTGTAACTTAATTTCTTTGTTTTCAAAGTAGGCTGATGTGGAAAACTGTTGCTCTTTAACAATAATATAACAGGTACTAACAGATGTTGACTATCAGATAAACGCCCACTATCCTAAAGTAAGGAATTATGATCTCTGAAGGACAATAGTGTCTCATGTGCATGATAAAATGAATTCTAAGAAGAGAATCGTAGAAGTAAGGTGTGGTGTTCTCTGTTTGCATAGAGTCACAAAGTCGAATAAATCCTTAAAGATATGATGCAGGAAAAGCTTACTGAACAAAATGTCTAGCAAGAATGTTTCAGAATGGCTATGTGCAATTCTAGCAATATAAAAACGCGTTGAACAACATAATTTCTCAGCAAGAATAACATACTGCTGCAACGACATACAACATTGTGTGGTGGCTACTCCCGACGTTTACTTTCTCTGAATGTTCAGGATGATACAATACGAGATAGACATACAAAAAATCACCTCTGTACGATTCATATTAAGCCAACCGTTAATATCGAAGTTACTTTCAGTTTCCTCTGTCAAAACTCCGATATTTTTGAGTTCACGTGCAACTTCTCTGCCTTCAGGAACCTCTCTTGATGTACTCTCACTTCTCAAGGCCAACTCTTCACAATTTCTAGATGCCTCAAAATCCTGAGTTTTTGTGACTTCTTTTTCACACTGGCTCGTAGTCCTAGCTTTGGGGCCTAGAAGTATTTTAAAAACAGCTATACAGCCAGAGAGATCTCGTCTGCAGTTTGAACAACAACTGTCTGATTCACTGACATCTGCCTTTAGTCTCGACTGTTTATCCGTCATTGCGAGGATTCAATACTATGTACACATATGTTTCTTAATACCAAAATCCGACAGCTGGGTAATTCTTTGCTTGGATCTATGGTTCTTTATATAAAATGCAAATGAAAATAGAAATTGCTATGCAAATCAGGTGGCTTAATTTATTGATCTCATTGGCAGGTAATTTAGAACGCAGTGAGTATAGAACGCAAAAGGGCCTCTAGTAGCAGGTTATCTGATCTCAGCTTCATCATCCTTTTCTATTGTCTGGTGATCACCGACAAAATTAGACTGCTATTCTGAAACAATAGGCTCCTTCGCTGGAGCTCTGAAACGAACTATAACTTAATTCAATGTCATGATTGCTTCAGCAGTAACTAATTCGAGACCTGGGTATTAGTAACATGGAATCCATTCTTCTCACTAATCAACTGAGCTGTAAATCTTGCACTTAGTACATAGAATATCACAAACATGCAAGAGAATCTGTATACACATATGGGATATGGAGATAGACCTTGAAAACACTCCATGCAAAGTTGATGCCGTTGCAAGCTTTAGTGAAAGAATGTAGCTAGGGTCCCAACTATGATACTAACATACTAGGTAAGCATGCTAGTGAGACAATACATAGCTGAGGAGCAAAGCGTGAGCTGGAAGTGAGAGGTGAGCAATAAGTAGCACTAAACAAGTAGCAAAGCTAGAAAACAAAAGAATAAAGTGCATTGTCAATAGGTGAGAAGTCAAACGAATGAAGCTGCCATGAAGTCGCTAGCAACACAGTATTGCGACTAGAGCCCCCCGAGTCTTAGGGGCCCAAAGCAAGCAGATACCGTGTGAACAGCAGGTAAAATTGACACCCAGGGGCGCAGCCATTTGTGGGTGAGGGGGTATGGTCCACTATTTAGCTTGTCTGCACATTTGCCTAAAATCATTAGGGCTCTTTAATGCTGTATTGCTGAGTAAACTCATGGAAGGTCCTATTTATCGGCATACATATATATATGTATATATATATATATATATATATATATATATATATATATATATATATATATATATATATATATATATATATATATATATATATATATATATATATATATATATATATATATATATATATATATATATATGTCGAGACGTAAGAAGGCATTCACAAAACAACACTCGTTCTTTATGCTGCTAGTTTCGTCTGATCATGCACACTCTTCTGGCTTAACTGATTATTTTACACTCGCAACCCTACATTTATACATTTGTTTCTTTTATAAGGCGTTAAATTCTAATCGTCCTTGTCATTAAGCGTAAATTTCTAATCACTCTCAGGTGACGCTAGATTTAGTTTCCCTCTTGCTTTCATTAATTTTCTAATTGGCAAAGGGATCCTAGTTTTAAAGTTGGCTTTAATTTTGCCTCTAGGATTAGCTATTATACTTTTATTGTCAAATCTATGAAAAGTATTATTATCGAGAGTATCAGAGCTTTTTCTTTCTTTTCAATAATATAGTCTTGCTCTTTGGCGATAGTTGCAAGGGCTGCTTCTAGCTTCTCTACATCTGTGCCGACCTCTTCAAGCACTGATTCGTCAAAAGCCTCTCCTCTTTCTTCCGTATGCATCTTTTTTTCGAACTCCTTTATATACTCGTGTTCTTACTCTCTAATTTGCATCGTAATACTTTCAGTTGCTGATATTTCCCTATCTTTATCTTCCATCTTTCTAGACGCCGTTTCTGTCAATTTGTGCTTTTTCCTATTTGACTGCATTACAATTGGATTGGCGTTTGTTTTCAGTGTGTGCATGTCGGATTTTATGTTAACTTCCTTTTCTTGCCACATTTGGTTTGACTTAGTTTCTTCCCTTTTACACTCGGTTTCCATTTGTTTCTAAAATAGTCCATCTTGAGAGGGTGGTAATCATACTGTGTCATTATCATATTTTCGATTTCATTGTCCATCATCTTGGTCTTATTCTCATAGGTGGTTCTTCTTGATTGCATTTCAATTTCTTCCTTTAATCTTTGCTTTGCGTGCTTTGCTCGCAGCTGGTATATATATATATATATATATATATATATATATATATATATATATATAT
>OLMO02000297.1:9441975-9462141 GCA_900291935.2 Cassiopea xamachana
TTATATATATATCATATTTAGCCGTACATATAACCACATTACATTGTTGAAATTAGTATTGGAGCTATATCCCTTGCTGTTTGTGTTTGAAAAAGCTTTAGTTAACCGCGTAAAACGATAATGAAATCAGGGATGGCACTAATGGGAGGCTGTAGCCCCCCACCCCACAATTTTACCGAGCCACCCGTCGGTGCCTAAACTTCTATGCACTGTAGGCAATTTCATTACCTCAATGACCCTTTTTTTGCTTTTTAGCCAAAACGATAGGCACTATCCGTAAACATTCTTTGGCGTCGCTCACTGTCGGTACTTTGGCAGCTCTAGCCCCAGCAGTACTTCTTCTCTGGTGCCGCCACTGAATGAAATGACCCGAAAGTTAAATTAGTTCCAAATACACCGACCGCTGGAAACGAAGACGAGCAGTTATATTTTCCTATTAATATCAAGAACTGTAAACAAACATGCAGTTGAACATCAAACTGATGGGCAGAGCTGCTTGATCCACATACGACAAGCAAAGTTTGTCATCGGCAAACAGAGATCGCTATCTGGCTTTGAAGGTATGAGAAAATTATCAGCTTACGCTAGCGCAAGACCATGCTGACAAAACTCTTCAATGGAAAATGCTTGTTTGCAATTATTTTCTAAATTGCAAAAGAATCACAGGAAACTGTATAGAATACAAGACCTCGTCTTGGAGGAGAAGAGAAGAGATAGCATCAGCAAACGCTCTAAGGCAGAAACCTTTTTGGCTTAGAGAGCCATGAAAGCCTCATAATTAAAATGTGCTCCCATGAGAGCCTTACAACTAGACATTGGTGTCACATGGGACTACAAAATCTTCTGATTCGACACTGAATTGGATAATCGGGCTATGTGACAAATGAAGACGACACCAGTGATAACCTTGGAAAGCCATTATGGCGGTATTCGCTGTTTTTGCAATACTTTGAAGAAAGTCTGTTAACATTTTTCTGCAAAGCCAGAGACCCAGATGCAGTCTTGAAAACAGCCACATATGGCTCGCGAGCCATAGGTTCCCGACAGATGATCTAAATCATTAAATTCTCGGAAAAAATAATTTTGCATCTCTACTTCTATGGTTAGAACAGGGTGTGGGAAAATAAGGCTAAGACTTTGGTGGCAATTTTCACACCTGCCTTTAAATATTATATACTGCAATTGATTGATTCAAACGGTCTTCGCTTTTAAGAACATGCATGTCCAACTTAAATAGGATAAACTTACTGACATACAATGTGGTACTGCTGTATAAATTTCTAAGTCAACCAGGGTTCCGCAGAAGCATACGGAGTTCCACCAGTACATTGCAGGGTTTCCGTCAGAAGTTCTGCGAATCCTATGATCGACTGTAATTTTTAATTCTTCTGTGCATACATGTGAAAAGGGGTCCTACATACATACACATATACATTATATATTTTATTACGCAGGTTTGCGATATGGCAGCCTCAAGGTGGCTGACGTGGACCTGCAACTTAAACATCTGTAAAATAAAAGACAATCTTAAAACTTCTATGATATAACTCCAGCCTTTAATAATATATAAAACCTATATTTCTGTTCTTTACGCAAACTGTCCCCTTAATCTATATCCTCTTCAACCTTTCCCTATCTGCTTTTAGTTTTTTCTTAAAAATTTGTTTATTATGTGTTTGTTTAATATTCCCTCAAGCTACTGGAATGTTTCCTTGGGGTTTCGCTCAAACAACAATGTTGAAAACCAAAGCAAAGAAAAGAAAGCACAGAAGTAGGTCTTGACGCAATACGTACTTAATAAATGAAGCAGCCCTTAATGGAAGCAGAACTTAACGTTGGAGGCAGTCCTCGACGAAAGATGCTGGTCACTGCAAAAGAGGCTGGCCAAGTAGGCCTTGTTGAAATAGGCATGCCCTAAAAAGGCAGATCTGAACGAATGGAGTCCATAATGAAAGAGATTTGCCTTAATAAAATAGATATTAAAGAGGGAAGTCTTAGCGAAAGGCTAAATTTCTTCAAACCGTACTCGCTAAGAGTAAAGCCTGCTTGCTTCGAAATGAAAGAAATTTGCCTTAACAAAAGCAGGCCTTACCGAAAGAGGGATACCTAAGCAAGAAGGCTTTATTCTTAGCGAGAAGGTTTCTATGAAAGTGGGCTATAGCAAATAACGCTGACCATAACGAAAGTAGGCATACTAGAAAGAAAATGACCTCAGAGGATGCAGGCATTAATCAAAGAGGCAGGCCTCAAAGAAAGAGGCATGATATAGCTACAGTTGGCCTTTGAGCAGCGTTTCTTACATAGTGGGGGTGCGAAGTTATGCTAGGGGGAGCCACGTATAACCCCGGATAATAGGTATGTTTATACAATGTCTATATATAGCGATCTTAAGTAGGGGACGCGAAATATTTTCTTTTTCCATGGGTGGGGGCTTTGTAGAAAATAGCTACAATACTTGCCAAAAGTCCCTGGGACATTTTCAAAAAAGTATGAAAAACCATAGCTTTCTCAGCATTTCAACCATCACGCCCTGATGCACCCCCCTTCACCATAAAACGATGTTGATCTGTTCCTGAGACACTTGGCGTTATTGTGCACGAACAATTTTTCCGTTACCGCATGTACTTCTCCCAGTAACCAACATTGTTTAGGGGGAGGAGGGGGGTGAATGCTCCGTCCAGATTAAAAATATACAAAGTGTCCCAGGACTTTTGGCGAGTATGGTAAGAAGCATTGCCTTTTTCGTAAAGGCTCTACAAAAGTTGACCTTAGCGAAAAAGGCAGACGTTAAATCAAAGCAGGTGGGGAATTGATCTATTGCGATCAACAACACTTGAAGACAATTGAAAACTTCCCACAAATATAATGCGATGTCCCACAAAACAATCGACAATTATGTGGCTAGATGTGTTAATTCTACGCTTTGTTTCACAAAAAGTTTCATATTAACACACAATTTTCCTCGAACCTCAGAGAAGCAACTTAATTTATTTCTAATGAGCTGTTGCAAAAATTATAGCTAAAACTGGAATGCTGTGAACAGCAAAAATGTACCTAGCTTTGGTAGTAAGATCTTAGCAGCTCGAACTTCAATCCGAAAATTCTATGCGAAAATTTAAACAGGTCTCTCACACAAGGCCCCAAAATTACGAGGAATGTAAAATAAGTCAGCTTTTGCACAACAAGTGATCTATTGAACATCAAACTACTTACATCAACCAATCCAATGTTAGTTACTCTTCTGGGGTTTTCTTCTATCTCTGCCTGTGTCGAAGAATCCATCAACACAAATTAATATACAAAAAAATAACAGTTTCGAAGTAATGAAAATGTTTTCAAATGACAAAGCATCAACAATTCATGGCGACATCATCCATTGCCATGCTGATATGCCAAACAGATGTGTTTAGAGTGGGTAGTATCAAGCTTTGAAGAGATATCGCCTCTTTTGTGGGATCTGCAAATTTAAAGCCTTTCCCAGTTAATCCTGAATTCGTGTTTTCAAATCTCGTTTAGTCACATATTTTGAATTATGATATGAGCCCTTCACTTGTAGCTCCAAATAAAACATCATAAGATTACTCTCAATCGTTATCTGGCCTAGAAGATGCCCTGTACAAAACGTATATTCTGCAAATCTAAAAAGCTGTAAGTGACAATTGGGAGCTGTTCTTTCAAAAATCTGCAACGGAATTTCTCAAAACAATATACCTTTTGATTAGCATCCTGTGATTTTCCAACTGGAGACTCTTCAGCGTCTCCAAAGGATAATTTTGATACTTTGTATTCCCCATTTGGCTTCGGATCCATTGACAGGATTTTATCAGCTCTACGATACAAAAAAATTTGATATGGAAAAATATCCGTGTTTTCACTGAATGATGCAAGCCGGCGATGAGATAAGAAAATACGTTCATCGATCACGCCACAGTCTGCATAAAAAGTGTGATTATCTCGTTTGGGAAAGTAGAAGGATTCTATCAACAAATAGGATTATGGAAGATGATAAGGATTATACAATCGGCTGGATTTTTAGATAAAAGGTTTAAAATGGGATTTTTCTATAAGCAACAGAAATATGAACAATGCCGGGCACGTGGGGAAAGGGATTGTAATTTGGCTCCGTTGAAGTATGATTAAAAAAATTAGAAAGTACTCAATTATTGGCACTACACGTTTGTTTTATAAGAAACCAAGCTTAAGGCCTAGCACTAAAAGTTTTTTAATTTTTGGCCACATTTTAGTTCTTAAAATTTCTTAAACATTTCTTAATTTAGCGAACTAAACTGCAGTGAAAATGTACGCAGAACGCTTATGTAGCAAACTATTTGTCCTATAACAAACAAAATACGCCAGAACGAGTTAAATTCTAAAGCAATCCCATATTTACATTGTTTTTGTACAGCTTTACGTTGAACCAGGTAACGATTTCAATGTATCATTTGTCTAAAGTTTCTTAGCTCTTTCCTTGCAGTTCCAAAAAGTTTCTTAAATCTTAGGCTGTCTAGTGCTAGGTTGCTTATAAAGTGGTTTCTTCGTACAAAAAGTATGTACACGAGCCGCTCTCGTGTGATCACTCACAGTGTCATGTTATGAGCAGAATTAATTTTCCTAAGTATTTAGATATATGGCAATGTCAACTCCTAGCTATAAAACTTCGAGATTCTAAACAGGGACATAGCCCGCACCCTCCCTCCCTCCATCCCGCACCCTCCCTTCAGCATTTAGCTTGTCAGCAAATTTGCAGTACATCAATAGTACTAGTCGACGTTGTATTGCTGATAAAACACGAGGGAAGTCTTCTTTGTCGGCAAATCTGGGTTGTTCTAAACAGCGTCTGCATTATGGCTTTCACAGTAAAGCAGGATCACAAATTCTACTGAATTGCGCAGTTTCTGCACACTGCGCTGTTCTACATCGCCATGAAAGCAGCATCAGACGGCCTATGCATCTCACAAATGCTCACATCCTATAAATTCAGCCTAATACTTTTTCATCCGAATTATATGTTGATGAGCTTTCAATATATAGCACGCTCTCAATGGTAATGACTCAGAATGCTAGCACACTGTCGGAAATGCCTATTCCAAAGTGATTAGAAGCTGTAGGAATCATACAGACGGCCAGACAATGTAACGAAACAATATGGGGAATGCCGGTACAGTGTAGCTGGTTTGGTACCATAGTAATCGGCAAGGATATACATTTAGAAGGCATTAAATACTCTGATCGAAGTATTTCGAAGTACTTGCATAAAGATTGTTTTGCAATTGTGCCGCAAAAAGCTATAACATCCTAAGTAATTGAAATCATATATTATTCAACGGGGTGAGCACACGGGCTGGCGTGTGTCGAAGATTAATCGTCAAGATTACTAACAAACTCAACAATACAATGGAACAAAGGACCACATATGCCTTCATTTAAGTGCTTACATTTGTACAATCTTGATTAACTCTTTCGCTGGCGTGAAGCCAAAGTATGAGGAAAGGACATCTTACGCTACACGCAGAACATAAAGGTGGATGGATAATCATGTTCTATGTAGCCTTTGAATACCGTGAAATGTTGACTTTCTGCTGGTATTCAAGACTGTAGAGCCTAATCACAACCAGACGTTCAAATAATCAAAGATATTTAAAATTCAAAC
This sequence comes from Cassiopea xamachana, assembly GCA_900291935.2. Taxonomy (NCBI): domain Eukaryota; kingdom Metazoa; phylum Cnidaria; class Scyphozoa; order Rhizostomeae; family Cassiopeidae; genus Cassiopea; species Cassiopea xamachana. The sequence goes on from OLMO02000297.1 coordinate 9,447,626, forward strand.
AGCAAATCTAGCAAAGGTCGTCAAAAAGGTCGCAAACATATCTTGGAGTAGGTCGCATTCCACTGTTTTATCTTACAACAAAACATACAAGTGGCTCGGCCTAGTTTAATGTTTATCTGCCACTAAAGATGGCATTTCCAGCAAGCAAACAAGCAAAGAAAAGAAGCAAAACGTTGCAAGATAAGCACGTGGATGACTGCGATAACACAAATCATTGCATGTTAACAAATCTAAGTTCATATTCACTATATTTTAGTCCTTTGATCCCTTAATAACAGTCTAAATTCATGAAGTGATAAGAAATATTGATACAAATTTTTTGTAACAAAAAAAGTTTATAAGAAAAATGAAGCTCCAAAGGCCAAAATCTTAGGAAAATCTTCAGAGAATCAAGAGGCTCGAGTTTCACACTTTAGTTTTTCTACATGCCATATACCAATATTATCTCATTGTAAAGATTCTTTGTAAAGATAAAAATTACATTGACTTTCATTACTACGATAAGTCATTTTCTTCTTTGTCAAAATGTTAAAGATCGAATTTACAGCACCAATAAAGACGACATAACGCGTTTTAGCCAGTATGTGCTATTAAAGGTTAAGAAAATCTTCAAAAAATCTCGGACTCATTTCTGAGATAATCTAAGAAAATCAAACAGGGTTCCCATACTTTTTCTAACTCAAAGAGTAAGGACTTTTAAGGAGAAAAAAAGGAGAGATTTTCTAGCAATTTCTAAGCAAAATTTGGCTCGATTATAACAAACACCCACAATAATTAAGATGATTTAGGGAGGTTTTCGTGTCAATATCCCCTTCCATACCGACAAGATCGACCTTATCAATCTATTCCATAAAGTAAAATTGAAAACCTAATAAAGTAGACTTTTTCCTATAACAAGTTTTTCAATAAACTATCATGAAACTCAGCATACTCAATACTCTTCACAATAATACCACAATTGCTTCTAGAAATTATACTTCTTAATAAGATTTACGGAGATTTTAATAAATTTGATAATAATTAAGGATTTATAAGGAGTTTTAAGGATATTTTCTTTCTTTAAGGAGTTTTAAGGACTTTAAGGAGGCGTGGGAACCCTGATTAAGGGTTAGGCAAAAGTGCTCATCTATATTTTCCAAGCATTGACGGAATCTAATGATTTTTCTTTTACAAAGCGCCACCATATCTTACCAACAAAAAGGAGCAATCGTTTGTAACGGCATTGGGTTCCATAAGATTTCAAATACAACTACACCACATCATTTAAAGCTTACAATTCAGCATACCCCCCTCCCCGAAAGACTACAAGAATCTTCCGAACCACACAACATCGAATTGGAACGCTATCTAAAACACACTGAGCAACAATAAGCCGAATAAAGATTGAAACGTACTGCTCTTTCAATGCTGATAATCCACCTGGCCTTGAACGATCTGGAAAGGAAACAGCAACAGCAATGTTTCTATTATGACGTATAACAATGCAATGTCAAAATCACTTGGGAAATAAGATTCAGATCCAAATACTCAAAAGCCCAAAGGTGATGTTCATCAAATGGTATACACGCCTTCTTCAGCCTGGATGTTTCTTGATAGTTCATCAAATCCAGCCCTAAATGTTTCTTAAATTTACAGATTTCCAATCACAATAACAACCCAGATTAGGCAACTGTGATACAAGAAAAAAGATGCTCAGGCTTTGTGAAGCATGTAATGGATGTTAATTCGATTTTCTTGCTCGTTTTATAAAAAATTTACTAGTAAAAACAGTTTTTGCAAGTTACTATTTGAACCTCAGCCTACCTATGTTTCTTAAATGTTTCTTAATTTTTGCCTAATTTCAGCCTCATGTTTCTCAAAGACATGTTTCGTATACAAAAACATGTAAGCACTGATTGGGAACAAAAATCTTTGATATTTTTAGTGGACGAGTTACTTGTAAGGAATGATATGAGGGCTATACATGTTCTGGTGAAATTTCGAGGCCTTTATTGCCAAGTAATGCTTCGAGTATCGGTGCAAGCAAGATCTTAAATGCTGTTTGGGTGCAATAACTTAACAGTGGGAATGGGTATATAAAAAAAGGATATAGTAGGAGGAGTTACGAGAATAAAGAAGAGAGAGAAGAAAGAAAGGAGAGCAAACATAGGTGAAAGCAAAGAAAGACGAGATCCGAAGAAAGAGAAGAGTCAAAGAAAGCAGAGAGCAAAAAAGGGAAGAAGAGACAAAGAGGAAAGGAAAGATTGAAAGGGAAAGTGACGTTGTTCAGTTCTTCTTACAATAAGCATAAACATTAAGCTGCACCTCAGAAACATTTAGCTGTGAATATAATGACATCATACAGTACTAACGAACTGTTTCAACGCCAGTTAAGGAATGTATAAAATCTTTAAAACAAACCTTGCTTTACGGGTGTCTTCTCTTTTACTAGTGGGTCAAACCTCTGGTACAATGATTGCCTAGCAAGAGCAGCCTGTCGTGCCTAGCAGAAAAGGATAGATGATGACAATCAAAAGCAGTAAATACACGCTAGTTGTGCGGAGACTTCCCCTGCGTGGCAAGCTTTTCAAATTCGTACTGGCCGCTTTGTAAACGAAAGTGAAGTTGATTGGATGAATGATTTTCATAATGAAACTAGGTGTATTCATTGGACAGTTCCTCTCACATGATTGGATGGGCAATAGTTGATTCTCCAACATGCGTTGCGTCATCAAGGCTACACTTTTGAAAGCTGCAAAGCTTACAGGAATAATGGTTAATTTGCAATAAATCCTCCATTACAGAAATTAACTTTAGCCAGGAATAATCGTTTTGGAAATGGAACAAAAACTCTAGAGAAGAGGCTGCCGTTCAAGCCGGAAATCTTTGACGAATGTTCGTTACGTAAGGAAATAGCGGCATATGCAAAAAAACTAGGCTTTTTGAGTATACAAAGGATGAACAATCCAGAAATTATGAGGAATAACTTATCGACGATGAGTTTCAACTACTCATGCAATCAAACGAATTGTTGAAACGCAAAATTTCTACTCATTGACGTCACATTTCCTAGTCGTTGCTTCGCTGTAATCTGAGTTAGTCTATCAAGCTCAAAAATAAAATATCTTCAACATCTCCAAGATAGTGCTGTGTCTATGATTCATACGTCCAGGATAAAAGACGACTGGACACTCAATTTCCTAGCAGTTGAAAAACTTATTACATTTGATCGTGCCGTTATTATTATTCTCATTGTTGTAGTAGCTGTTATCCATATTGGCATATCGCTTGGTCTGTTATAGTTCTATAATCGATATATATATATATATATATATATATATATATATATATATATATATATATATATATATATATATATATATATATATATATATATATATATATATCACGTGATAGGTAGGTTTATAGAGCACGTGAGGAGAGTTTTGGGAGATTGTCATTATGAGAGCGTAGAAAGCAGCCACTTGGATAGTGAGCAGAGATTGAAATAATATAGCCACTTGGATAGTGAGCACGATTGATGGACTATGTGGAAAGTTACTGATAGATTGTAGCGCTTATATTCACAACATCTTCGTTATAGCCATAAATAATATACATACATATAAATATATATACATATATATATATATATATATATATATATATATATATATATATATATATATATATATATATATATATATATATATATATATATATATATATATATATATATATATATATATATATATATATATATATATATATATATATATATATATATATAGATATATAGTATGGTTCAAAAATAAACTCTGCCGTATGTGTATATGGTTCGAAAGATATCTTCTTCAGTACTGAATAAGATATATTTCGAAACGTATACACATAAGACAGAGTTTATTTTTGAATCATTCTATATATCTACTTTATAAGCTAAGCGAATGCGGCTCTGACTTAGTTTATACATACATACATACATTATATATATATATATATATATATATATATATATATATATATATATATATATATATATATATATATATATATATATATATATATATATATATATATAGTTAGCCATACATATAATCACATTACCGTTTTGTTGAAATTAGTATTGGAGCTATATCATTTGCTGCTTGTATTTGAAAAAGTCTTAGTAACCGTATAACTATCTTTAACAAGTTATATCTAGAAAATCTATGGAATAAGTTCCACATAAGGTTCCACTACTTCAGATACAATACACGATTCTGCAGGAATATACAGATTCCTAGGTATAATCTAGAGTATGCCAAAAAAGGATTGCCATACTTATCTCTTAAAACCTGGAATGAAATCTCCTCAAGCATTAGGGAATTTCCCACACTTTGCCATTTCAAAAAACAATCATGAGCCGAAAATAAAGTAAACACGACTGCCTGGAAGAACAGCTTTAAATTAACTGTAAATTTTCGTATTGTTTAATGTAAGCTGTATATTAGACTATTGTAAAGTGTTATATCTATCTTATCTCTGGCCGTGCGGCTGAGGGTACATAATTCTTGAACAGTCTATAGCCCGAAATTAGTAAACTAAAATGAATGGAAACTGAATTTTCTGACTTCGACGCCAGGAATTTCATTCGTTATGGAGCGTGCGCGGATGGAAGCAGGCAAGGTGGCGCAGGGAACTCAGTCTGGCCTATAGCTTCATCAGGGACGCAAACTTAAGGGGGGAATAGGGGCTGAGCCACCCCCCAACCTTGAAAAATTAACATTTCGTAGGGCAAAAACGAATGTATTTTTGCAGGACAACTTACTGGACCTAGGCCAATTTGGTCAGCTGCTGCTACTAAAAACAAAGAAGTCATAGAAAATTTTCGCAGGGTAAACCCCTGACACCCTCTAAAATAAATTGAATTTACGCCCCTGAGCGTCATAAACAAATAAAGCAGGGCAAAAGACTTAGCACTGTCCTACATTTACCAGTAAAATGGGATGGAGTTTGGCATGAAATCTGAAGCTGCGACTGATCATATCACAGAAAAAAGACAGCACAAAATTCACGTAACAAACCAGAGAATGCGAAAATCTGGCCAAAAATTTCACCCTCAATTGAGAACCATGCAACAGCCTAAAGAGCTATGATACGCACCTCGAGGTAGGGCAATGTTTTCTGCTTGTGATGGTGTATAAACTGCTTTATGGTTTAATTTAAGTCTCAGCAGCTAATTTTTAGAGGTTGTTAACTAGAAACGCTTGCTCCAAAAGTCAACAAATACGCATGCATTAAAAATGGACCTAAAAAGCATCCTTGAAATCCACATTAGCACTAGCCTACGAAGCATCAGCTAAACAGTTGCTATTCAATCCTAGTTTCTACATAAGAAACAAAGTCCAGTAAAACAATGAAAAATTATAGGAGCTAAACGGAACTGTTTACCATTTTTTCTTTATCGCTCTGTCCACATTGCTCAAGGTACTCTAAGTTGTCAATAAAATCGCCTGTTGAAAGAACGAAACACTCCCAATAGAACACAATAAAACCATACAGCTTTGCAACAGATACCATCATCATAACACAGTGTGCATCAAAATATTAATACAGCTCTCACATGCAAATATGAATTCATTGACACTAGAGGGGGGAGAGAGATAAGGAAAGGAGAGGAGGGGAAGAGAGATGAGGAGGAGGGGGAGGTAAAGAGAGGGAGGGAGGGAGGGAGGGAGGAAGGGAGGGAGAACAGGAGAAGTATGGGGGAGGGACGGAGTTGAGGAAGAGGTAAAGAGAGGAAGAGAATAGGAGAGATATGGGGAGAGAGGGATAGGTGGAAAAGGTAATGAGAGGGAGGGAGAGAATGAGAGCATAGGAGAGGTATGGGGAGATAGGTAGGGAGGGAAGTAAGGAAAGAGACGGATTGAGATAGGGGGAAGAGGGAAAGTAGGGGGAAAGTAGGCGAGCGAGATATAAAGTAAGATGTGAAGAGTTAATTCATAACTACATTTTGCTCAGATGAAAAATCGAGTTCAAACGACTTTAAATTATTAAGTACTCTCAATTGATAAGGTTACCACCAATAAGAATGCAGAAACTTGTAGGGCATGGATCAAGCTTGAGTTAAGCTTGAGAAGGAGAAATCACAAGGCGTTTCTCTTCCATGGGTGCACCTAATACAATTACCAGATGATACCAATCTGCTATATCAAAATCATTAGATGGTAACCACTTACTAGTGCTCATTGTATTGAAACCGTCATCTCCTTGAAGAGCCGAAATGCCAAATGAGCCTGTCGTGTCCTCACCCTGACTCACATCACCAGACTGATCGTTACTATCAAGGTTAAATTTAACACCCTTTGGTGATTCTTGGCTGTCTCGTTCAACGCCATCTTGATATGATGGCGATATGAAAGCATCTCCCTGCACATCACTTGACTGCGTTGTGGTGTCAGTCGATGTTGATTCCAAACCAGATACTCGCATGTTTGTAGCGGGATCTGAAGCATTCAGGGCAAAATCAGTGTTTAAACTAGCATCCGGGCCTAGAATAGACTCTGTAGTACTTGGTGCACTAGCAAGAATAGTCTCGTTTCCATTACTGTCGTTCTCTATATCATCAAAGTGTAGCTGATAGCCACCATGTACTGGCCCGCGGCGTTTAATCACACCACCAAGCTCGTCATTTTCGCTATTCGCCTTAACGTTAAATTCAATTTCCGGATCATCATCATCTTGAAATGCCTTTGAATCTGGGAAGAAAATGTCTGCAAGAGTAAAAAATTAGATAGCAATTTTGACGCATGTAATGGCCGATAATGGAAACGGCAAATGTGTTTGAAACAACTCTGAAATGCCAACAACATCACTTCAAACAACTACAATATTCTGTTTATAAGCAACTCGTTTCTAAGCCACAGGTCTGTAATGATATAAGCATTAGCAACTACAAAAATATTAAGTCCGGACATAAAAATAGCTTTCTATCTATAGAGCCTGGCTGTCAGCAACTTCTGTTTGGTTCTGTGCAATTTTGTTTTGAACTAGTGGAGTATATAATGCATCCTTATCAATAACCGGTCGACCGCATCCATTTCAATTCCTACAAACACTGTTGTGCATCAGTTTAACTCGAAGCAATGCACATGCAAAACCTAAATTGTAACTTAAATGTGGTTTATTTTCTTGTTTCCTTTTTGCCGCATAATAATTGAAAAATGAGATCTGAAAAAATTCTATGCTGCTCATAAAAAGTGCCAATTTTGATTTTTCCTTTGGTATTCACAATCAGTAGCCAGGGTTCATACATTGGTTAACGAAAATTATTCCCTAACTTTTCCTGGCTCTTTGGGATAAATTGTTACTTTTTCCTTGGCCCAGAGTGCAAAAAGAACCTTATTTTCCCTGACCCTAATAGGTAGCTATCAAGCATAAACAATAATTCTAGCATTCTTGAAAGCACAACAGAACTAACAAGAACCGTCTTGGTATTAAACATGACATAAAAATAATAAGCAGAGTGAGAAATAACATCAATAAGGCCTACATTAGCATACTTGGAGAAATAGGGTGTATGAGCACCATTCCATAATATGTTAGAAGGCTTGATTCCAGAATATCAAACCTGTCCCCTAACTTCTTCTGACCTTCTAGCTTTTTTGAAACATTCCCTGACTTTCCCCGACCTACCTAAATTTCGATATTTTTCCCCCTAACCTTCCACGCCATATAAGCCCTGGTAACAGACCATACTAGTCTCAACGAGATATCTCACAGCTGTAAAAACTGGTACCCTGTCTTCTGCGTAGAATATCACAACTCATCACAATATCCTTCAAAAAGCGATAGTAAAATGACATACCTGCAGCCAAAAGTGCTGTCGTATCGTTCAAATCAATTGCCTGTCCTTTGATAGCTGACTTATCTGCGTGGCCTGGTGATGAATTTGCTTCAAAATTTAATGGTGACTTCAAGGATGTTACGGGTTTACCACGTGGTTTTATTGGAAGACTGTCGAAATCATCAAATTCATCAACACCTAAATCCTCCATGGCAGGCTTATCATTCTTCTTGCTGCTGAAAATAATAGAATATTGGCTTCATTACATCATTTTGTTCTACCTCACTCAAAGCTACTTTCGAAGGAAGCACAATCTCTAGGGTGTTGGAGAAATTCAGTCTACCCTGAGTGGCTCGTTTCGTTGCAAACTATCAAAGTCAAAGTAAACAAGTTTTGAAGTCACAACGAAAAGTTACATATGAAATATCTCTAGTAACGACCACATTGGGCACTAAAAATTACTGGGGATGTACGTACAAAAGCTAAGTTGTTGAACAAAGACGCTTATCCCCATAATCTTTTTACGAAGGGAAAGTGCCTGCTATAGACTACAGATATGGCCATGAATATGTAAGGTATGGGACAATTTCTTTGTTGCGAATGTTTGTTCATTGGAGATTCATTCAGTGGTATATTATCACGCCCCTTCCTTAAAATGTACTATATTTTTTATCTCCACTCTCTCTCTAAGCCAGTCTGCATTCTGTGATTTTTGCTAGCCACAGATTCTAGCCACAATTTTTCCAGAAAAAGGTGGCTCGCCAGTTGAGCTGCTAAAACTCAGGCAAATTTGGCGTAAGTGCTGAGAAAACTCACCAAAACCCGCCAAATTACAGTTCGCAAAAATCTACAAAGATGTGTGCTTGCCACAGATCTGACGCAAAAAGGGCCTGGAATGCAGCCTGGTCTCTAAGTAGATAAAAAGTGGCTCCCTTCCAGAGGTCTTCCACTCCCTTCATAGAAGAACCAATGACCGGTTCTGATGTGTACTTCTGTCTAAGAATGTGTATGTAAAAATAGAAACAGAGCATAGAATTCACTCCAGTTAGCAACAAAGAAATAAAGTACCATCTTATTTACCTCTCGTATAATAAATCAGGGAAAGCACCCATTGTCCTATTTCCCACTGTCTCGTGGTTCCAGCTAGTAATTAGTTAACTGTTCATTACTCAGAGTTACTCATGAGAGAAATAAAAATTCATACTCCTAAATCACCTTCATACTTCTTCTCATAACATCATAACCCTATTTATCCACTGCAACTACCATTACTACATGCATAATCATTGGGGACTGACTACTACATATACAAAGGGATTCATAATGCTAAACCTCTGATTGACTATATGCTCGTTATTCTTAAGTGCCTAACTGCCGTCCATCCCCCCGCTAATTAACTTTTGAAAATGTTATATAAACATAGGGTGCTTCGTAGAGGTATAAGCTTAGATTTCACAGCATTTTTTCTACCCCCCCCCCCGCTTATTCCAACCACCCCGCGTAGTAACTTCTTCTTTTTCTAACCCCCCGGCAGTTAGGCACTTAAGAGTACACTATCTTCCCTATCGTTAGCTACACTCTACATTGAGTTGGGCCACGACGAATTATAGCTCCTTCTCGTGAGGAAACAACATGAATTCTACTATGTTTATAAAAAAAGTACGCGCTTCTCTGGCAATAGCACGGGCATTACTTAGGACAATTCATAATCTCAAACAACTTTGTAGCCTGATTTTATAATCTGATTCAAATTTGAAAAAGCTCTACAAATGGAGTGAACATTGTTTATTAAATATTAATGAAAACACAATTTGACATAGACTATCTGATCTTGGCATATTTTATATTCCTTAACATAAAATAATATGTCTCCTAGGCTGATTATCTAGCCGGCTACTAATTATCATACTTATGGTAGTAATCACTCGCTTATTTAACGGTATCTTAGTTATCTTTGGACCAAGAACAAGAGTGCTAGAACTCAGAAACAGCGTTTAACAGCGTCTAACAGACAATGAACAAGTTCTATTGGGAAAGTTCTTTTCATGAAGCAAAATCAATACAATAGTTATATTATCTTTTATCATGAGCTATATTATCAAGAGATATAGATCACTTATGGAAGGCAAAACTGCAGATGGAATGTGTGTGTCCATTGGTAATTGTTGGACTTTTCTCGATGCGTAAACCATCTATGACAAAATTAGTTTCATTTTCAATTAATTCTTTACCTAGTTTGCAATGTTAGCCGAGAATTTAAGATTTCTTAGGGCTGCTAACAACTTCCTACGCTCATATACAACACCTTACAGACGACCCGGAAAGCATCACATATAACTCCACGCCCTAAAAATAATAAAAATCGTATTTTCTCGAAAATAAATCACGGCCTATTTTCTATTGTTGAATAAAATTGTTTGCCTATATATGACTCTGCACAATCTTGAAATGTTTGCAATAAAGATGCGAAACAAAGGAAAATAATATATAACTTAAAAATTTGGGCTTTATTGATAGCAAAGGGAGCCCTTTCTTGTATTTATCTTTATAAGAAACTGTGAAATTAATCCACGTATCTATATAAGAAATGATAGCATCGTACAATAAACAACGTATTTTTAATACCCTATATCCTGTGAACTAACAATGTGAATAAACAGATTCCAAAACACTTAAATGATTACATCGATTACATCAATTACCTTGATGTTTACATCAAGACTCAAAACCCAGTCTTATGTAGACAAATAGAGTTCGTTTTCTCATTGGGACTCTTCAAGTAAACAATGGTTAATAGGTCCTAATTGGCCACTCTTGGGGCCAATTAGACGCATCCAATCACATGTAACCGCATCTGGATATATATTTCGGTTAACATTTAGGTCACTATCCAACGTTTTCATATTCTTGATGAGTGTCGGACGAAAAAAACTTTCAGTATGTGAAAAGAATATTGCCGCCTATTCGTGCTGTGGTAAAGTTCTGTAGTACCAACAGACTATTGATGTAATCGTAAAATAGAGTGGTATGACAACATAAGAAAGAATGGTATGCTAACTTGGAAAACTATTATAAATAACTAATGGGTATAAATAGTAAAAGGTGAATCGTGAGAATGCTAGGAACGACAACCTTATGCAATGTTTGTCGATCACATGCACTACAAAATGACCAAAACTTATGTTGGAAAAATACAGCATATTTCGTGCGCACTTAATCGCATTCCAATGACAGGTATAATTTTTACATACCGCAAGAAGTTTCGACATGATAAACAACATAATATGCCACCCATTTCCTTCAAGTCGTAACTTGTCCATGTTCAGATATACTAGCGATGTAAGCCGATAACATGGCGACCAACATGGCCTAACCAAGCACAAGTATTAATCAACCAACAGAAATTAGGCCTTCGCTTCAAGCGGTTGCCATTTTAGAGCACTGAAAAACGCAGCCAGAAGGCAAATTTTTTGTCTGACGACAATGCAGAATAGAGAATTCCTTCCCAAGCTTATTAATTATTGAAAGCGATTAGCAATTTCAATAACACTCGGGTTTTCAATACGTACATGAATAGGTTCAAGCATACAAATCCAGACTTTCTATAGCTCCTGCCTTCTCTTTCCCTTCCTTATTCATAACTATTCAGTAAATGATAGTTGGGGAATGCAAATGTTGTAAGTCGTTGTGAGACAATTTACCAAATTCAAGAGCATGTACACATTTTAATGAGAATTCAGCGTAGGCTATAAGAGTACTACGGCTTAAAATCGCTGAAATTCAAGAATAATTCAAGAACTATGCAAGGTTCAAGCTGCAACAAGACTAAGAAATTTTTGCCTATTTGAGCTTCTCCTAAAAAAACTTCACTACTTCTAGATTTAAAAAACTAACTTCTAAATTAATTAAAATAACTTGAATTAATATTCGGTTCTATTCTTGCTTTTTTATGGATGAAGCAACATATAGAAAAAGATTTGACTGCTTTTCTGCGATTTTCAGACCGAGTGCTCCTTTCTGCCACTTAAGAATAATTTAAGAATAATAAACTAACTATAAACTATAAATTAATTATGAATATCGAGTCTCAGTTAAAAGCTAGATATTGCGATACTTAAAGTTTGTATGCAGGCAACACCAAACATCTTTTGCAGTATCTGGCACTTAACGCTATCAATTCAAAACCTTGAAGCTTACATATCTGAATTCATAGAGGATGTGAGGAGCAATGCCTTTATATCCGAACTGATAGTTGGCCTTAATTAGCTTAATATTAGCTATATCTATTATTGCAAGCCAACTTAAACTAAATTATTTACTATTTTTATATATAATATTATATATATGGTGATCTGAATCTGAGAAATGGACTCCCTGGTGGCAGGCGAATGCCGTAAAGAGACAATGTGAACCAGTAAGAATAGATGCCATAATGCCGATAAACGATTGATAATAGATAAAATTAGAAGTTTGCCACCTGTAGAAATAATCAAATATTTAATTCATTATCTAGAATAAAGGTGAATAACTCTAAGCATGGGCCTAAACCACCATTCTTACTTCACAGGGATACAATGGATTTCCGGATTCCCATTATTCAGCTTTCGAAATTTCGAATGTTCCCAAGCCCTGTGGCGTTTGAATTCATATGTCGTAAGCATACCTTTAATGGTGCCATAATCAAAACAATACACCTTGGTGCGTAATGCAATGTTCATTTGCACTCTTCTCTATTCCCCTCGCTTACAGGCACCCATTGAGTAATAGGTACCAAAGAGCCAAACATGTTTCTTGATAGGCACAGGGGTTAATTTCCAGTAAATTGTCTAGGCCCCTTCATTGGTCCCTCACTTTCCTGGGAAGCTGTTCTGATTACTTTTTAAGTCTCTTGTCAGCCCTTGTGCTTGACCCATAAGAAAAATGTGTAATCCTTCTTTTTAGTACATAATGATGGGGAAGGGCCTTAGGACCTATGACAATGCCCCCAACAAAGAAAAACTTTGACAAGGGAGAAAGGCTAAGTGGATCTAGACAACGTAAGAACTTTTCTTGCAAAATAGGCAAAAGACTGTTCAGAAAACTACTTCTGTTCATCAACAATCTTATACATGCTTTTTACAGATTTGTTTCTAAGGGAGGCCATGGAAACCAGGGACCATGGGTCTCAGGATTTGTGGGCTAGAATTACTCCTACAAAGAGCAAAAAGCACTATTGCTACAAAGGGGTGCCATCTATGAAATGGGGAAGCTATATTGCCAGGTAAAACTATCATTAGAACAGGAATGCTGAGATTGTATGATAGGAGCTAAGGCTACAATGACTCTATGCAAAATAATTAAACACAATTAATTATGTTTCAGTGCATTCAAACTTGAAACCCACTTACAAAACTTCAAGTAAAACTACTAGAGTGTGCTACAAATACAAAAAGTCAATTTGTACTTTACTACAACTTTCAAACAAAATAAATTCTCTTAAAAAGCTCTTCACTGCTATTTTCCAAACACAAATGAAATTTAGGTTTTTCACATCTAGATCTATGGTTATATAAATTTAATCTACTTCAATTCAGCTTGATAGCATATATTTTGAATACACTTCATGTCATTCAATGGAGTGTCCCTTGAAAATTACCTCAAGTTGAAGGGCAATTCTAGTTAAAGACTGCCAATGCAAAAATGCAAAACATCAAAATCAGCAATTTTCTTCTTAGTATACTAGTCATATTTTCATAAATCAAACTTCTCATAATGTGGAAAAGTTGCTACTATGATAAAATTTCACATGAATCAATCATAAATACTTGATATGAATCATAAGTAAGTTGTATCATAGTTTTAAAAAACTCAGTGGGATTCTGAATTAATTTAAAACTCCAAGCAAGAGCATTCCTTTGAGAAACTTCCAAAACTACCTGTGTCAGTCAGTTGGTGGCAGAGTGGAACAATATAAGGGTTGCTATTCTCAAGAAAAAGCCTTGTAATTCATAAATAAGTCCTAATAGTTAGTAAAAGCATTGTAAAGACTTGAAATAATTTGATAAAACACAATCTCTGAAATTCAGCCATAAGAATGATGAATGACAAAAGTAAGATTGGTCTTTGTGCAAATCAGCATCAACAATTGAGAAGAAAGGAAAAGAGTCAGTATTAGGTATCATCATTTTGCTTGAGCATAACTTGATAGGTGCTGCTAACTTTGCAATGTAATGGAAGATCTTTGCTATAACATAGTTAGCATACCAATATACTTTAATGAAACATCCTGCTAGCTAGCACACTGGTAATGTTATAACAAGGATCTTTCAGCATACTGACAAATCAGATGCAACTAATATGACACAATCTGGGGATGAAGGCAATTCTTTATACTGGTAATACATTTTGTGATTTCCTCTAAACCAGGGGTGTTAAACATACAGCCCATGGATCAGATCTAGCCTACTAAAACCTTCAATGTGGCCCCCAAAGGAATTTTGAATAAACTGAAACCAAGTGATATTTCTATTGCCTGCACTACGTGGAATTTCAATGCTTGGTTTCTCCAGTTTTTTGCCATTTTCTAGCATGCCAGATAGGAAATACCTGATGAATTATATATATATATATATATATATATATATATATATATATATATATATATATATATATATATATATATATATATATATATATATATATATATATATATATATATATATATATATAT
>OLMO02000297.1:9473048-9487284 GCA_900291935.2 Cassiopea xamachana
CATATAAGTCACCATATAGGTCACTCAGTAAATAGGTCACCATTTATGGTATATAGGTCACCATATAGGTCACCATATAGGTCATCATATAAGTCACCGTATAGGTCACTCAGTAAATAGGTCACCATTTATGGTATATAGGTCACCATATAGGTCACCATACAGGTCATCATATAAGTCACTATATAGGTCACTCAGTATATAGGTCACCATTTATGGGCCTCACTAAAAGGGGAAATCAAAAACTCTGACACACTAACTAATTTCAAACGGAAAATAAAATGATGAAAAGGAAGTACTTGCATCTGTTGGTTGTGCAAAGTATTTGTTAATGGAATAGGGGCTTTTATAGCTTTATTGTTTTCTCTTAAAGAAAGCTGTATAATAATCTGTTTTTCTTTTATTCTGTTGGTATTAATTAGCCATTTAGCTATATTTATATTAGTTTTTGCCAACATTAAAAAAATTGTAAATGAATAAAAAATAGGCATGAAAGAGAGGCTCATTAGAAACACATGAATGAGAGATATAACTTTCAGTTCAGGGTGTATCTTCACAATGATATAAAGCCACTGAGCCTCGGCCATGGAGCCCATGGAAATTATTGAATTTAGGGGGCTCATGACAAAAGATAGCAACCCCTACGAAGTACAATGTATGTGAAACAATGCTCTTATTGTGCATTAAAAGCCATAAAAAGTTATTTGGACTATAAAAAACTTTGAACCAAAGTAAATTTGTATTCACAAGAATTAGTGCTCCAAAAATAAAAGAATTTGCATTATCTTTATAGAATGTGAGAATGGCTTAGAATTCACTGCCAAATGACTGTAGAACAGCTAATGCTTTTCAAACTTTTAAAGTGAAGCAAAAGACCATGCTTGCATAGCGCCATTTACTTGCTCCCTATATATTTTGTTCATATTTTGTTATATTTTCATCCGTTTTTTAGTAGATATTAGTACATTGTAATCAAAACTAGCATTACCGCACTATAGTTTATATCCGTACTTTAGCTTATACATAATATATACATATACATATATATATACATAATATATACATATATATATATATATATATATATATATATATATATATATATATATATATATATATATACTGTAAATAAACGTTTCTATTTTCAAAGCATACCAAACTTTTTAAACTATTCTTTATTAATTTGAAGAAAATAAGGAAACATAAGCATGACTAAAGATTGTGAATTTTGAGACTGCCAAAGAATAGCAATGACACATTTCCGTTTTATTAGGCCTTCCTGTCTTGAGATTGGAAAGCAAATGATGCAAAATGTTTGCAATATTTAACGATCTCAAAATACTCTGAGCCATGAGTTTCAGTGGAGGAATAAGGAGAATGTGGCCGTCTAAAAATATTTTGAAAAGAGAAGAACGAACCGTTTACAAATTTTATAGAGAAGTGGGATTTTCAACTATGGGTAAGGTAAAATTTGTAGCTTCAAACTACTTTTCCATTAGAGCAACTATAATACGGCTTGCGAAAAGAATTCTGCACCAATATGGCATCAAAAACTACGAAAGAATTGCAACACTATTTGTGACCACGTTTTAAGTCATGGAGAGCCACCGTTTCTATACTTTTGTACCCTGAGCTTATATATTCCTTTTAAAGGAGGGTCCCTGGAAAACCATCTATGCTCAATGGCAACCCTCCTAAAATATTTAAAAATGAAATGAAATGAAAAATTATTCATAATAATAACCTATTGAAGATACAAATGCATGCCAAATTTTGAGTGAAATATCTCATACCTCTGTTGATGCAAAAACTTCTTCATCAATATATGCATCAGTAACTCCGAGCGTGTTCCTGTCCGTTGGAAGGTCTTCGTGACAAATAAAACCATGAACACCGTCAAAACCTAACGCCTCCGTTGCATCTATGTTGATGATCTTTGCATGTGCTTTTTGGCTTAATACAAGCCCTAAGTATAGTTCATTTTCATACTTCGGCATGTCATCGCAGAATATAGCCTCTCCAGTCACGTGTATTCTTCCAGAAGCATGCATGATCGGCTTTCCAACTGCTAAAGGAGAGGCCCCACCTCGATCTGAAGAGTACATTTGTGCAGCCTTCGGGGTGCCTTTTGACAATGGCTGGATAGCGCTAACACTATCTTCCGCAACTGGACAGAGTTTTGAATTCAGAACAAAGCTAACTTTAAGATAGAACTTAAAGAGAAAGCTAAGAGCGAGGGACTGCCGAAAGCGAACCATGCCACCGGGTGCAGAAGGACTGAGCAACAGTTCAGTTGATAACATCGACAATGCTTCTTCTATCATTTTTTTACTCCAAGTCTTGCCACACATAAATTCCATCGTTTTCATAGCAAATACGGTAGTTGATGACATGCCACCAAAACACAATTTAACATCGTCAACCTTTAGGTCTTGCAATTTCAAACGAAATGCAGCATTCACTATCGCTATGTCGTCATCTCGTCTCCGGGATTGCTTGAATGCAACAAAATGCTCATTTTCTTCTAGGTATGGAACGAGGATGGAAACTAATATCTCCTCGGGCATCATGGTATTTCTGTGATACTCCGTAAAGAAATTCTCGTTCATTTTTATGAGTCTAGTACCTTTACCGCTAGCAACTTCCAAGTGGCACCCAGCCGCAAGCCAAATCGGGTTCAGATCAGAAATTGGGCTTGCAGTCATTATATTTCCACCAATTGCAGCAACATTCCTAATTTGTTTCCCACCAAAATAGCGCAAAATTTTTGAAACCTGTGCAAACACCTGCACCTTCCAGAGAGGATGGAGGGCTGACTGCCTCTGACAAGCAGCTTCTACTTCACTCAACGTCACAGATGCTCCAAACTTGACGTTGTACTGTGTTTCAGTGATGCTCGTAAGCTCATTGATATGCGTTGCCTGAAGCATCACTGGATACTGGCAATTTTTGAGTTTCATTTCAATTCCAAGTTCAGTGTTTCCAACCACAATTTTAGCATTAGGATATACTTTTTTGAGTAAAATCAGATCATCAAGTTGAGTGGGACGGTACCAATTTATGTTCTTGCCTTGGAAAAACAATGCCTCCTCGTCGAATTTCGAGCTAAGCTGTAGCTCTGGTGGAAAAATTACTTGCATGTTTGAATTGTAGGGTTGACTATCATCAAATGATGTAAAATCTTCAGAGTTACCTGCTTGCATACTACAACGGTTGCTAACAGCTCCATGGTACCCATTGGAAACCTCAATACATTTACACGCTGGTCGTTTACAGTCGTTTAGACCGCCTTTAAGTCCGTTGAGCTGCTTGCAGCATGCCTTCGATAAGCATTGTTGACTATCATTTCCTGTGGAGGGAACTTCGGCAAACGTACGAACGCACTGTATTATAGGGCGATACCCCGTGCATCTGCAGAGGTTACCTTGAAAATATACGTCTAGATCTTCTGAACTTGGAACTGGCCTGTTACGAAGAAGTGTATACATAGACATTACGATACCTGGGGTACAAAAACCACACTGTGAACCATGGTACTCGGCAAGTCTCTCTTGTACAGCATGGAGTCTACTTCTGGAGTTACCTATACCCTCTATTGTTGTAACTGCAAGACCATGCATGGAAACAACAGGAGCAAGACAAGCATTCACGGAAAAATGCTGGATTTGCTTGTGCACTCTGTTAAACTTTGACACCATGACCGTGCAAGCACCACATCCTCCTTCACCGCAACCAAGCTTTGTGCCACAGAGTCGCAGCTTCAATCTCAGGTACGTCAACAGTGTCCATTCTGGATCAACGCTTGTATCAACGACCCTTTTTCCTAGCAATAACAATAAACACTTATGTGTTATATTTTATAAACTTCTAGGGTCACTCCTACCCTGTTTTGGCATAGACTAACAGCTTGTCAAAGAAAGGGGCTAAGGGGCATTGCCCTGACGGAAAGGGGAGTAGGTGCATTGCAATTTGCACTCTCACAATTTGTTCGTTAGCTAACTTTTCATTTTGATTCTACAATGGTGGTTTTCATTTATTTAAGACTACCCTCTCAAAAACAATGGAAAATTTTTTGCAAATGCCTATTTGCAAATACATAGGGAACCCCCGACTGCAAATTTTTATAAATTTCACCAGTTATTCGTATTTATTAGCACTCTGTTATGAATTGAATTGAATTGCTATATCACATCACATGGAGCATGCGCATGGATGAAACACGAGTTACGAGAAGAGGAGTTATTGAGAACATAATTGAGAACGAAGAGCTTCGAAAACACGAGGAGAGAAGAGACATTTTCTTAGAGAAGAAATTAACATTGAACATTACGCTTCAAGGAAGCATTTGAGTTAAGAACACTTGAACTTATTGCTTGTATGTTGTTGCTTTAATTTGTTTTTCTTTACTGATACATACTTCAAAAACATCAACGCGCAGAGTTTTTCAGTGAACTCTCGATTCCTGAAGACACCCAAAAATAAATCGATAATCTTGGGGAAATATGAGCAATGTTTTCCGAACACATTCCCTAAATAAAGAAATTTGAAGAAAGTCCAACTCCCCTAATTAATTAACACTCCATCCCAACTTAAGATTGCAAAATTCCAAAAAGGATAGTTAAATGAAATAGAGTGGCTTCTTGAACGCAAATCAACACTAAGAAGGAAGGAAACCAATAAAGATGGTAACAACTATAAGTACAAACTTGTGGAGTCATTCAAAAAGTAACTATTATTGACAGCGAATTTTCATTTAGTAATTGCAGGAACATTAAAAACTGTTAATCTACTTCATCTGTTAGCTTTAGCTAAGTGCAACAATTTGAATTTTTTGGATCACCGTACCATTTATGGAGTGTTGCCCCCACCCCATCTATTGGGAGGGGAGGGTAAAACTCAATGCATGTAGTGAACGCAAATATAACAACTTTTACGTTCACTACAATCTCACTTTAAAGAAGACCTGTTGAAAAACTGTAGCTACCAAACCTAGAGGATCAGCTACAACCCTAACAATTCAGTCAGTTTAAAGCCACCAGCTTTTTGCGTTCGATTCAGACATTGATATACACTTTCTTTACAAAAGAAGAGAGTTAGGGGTCATTCACCCGTTACGCAACGCTAAATTTGACATTTTCCAGACCCTCCAACCTCCTCTGTAACGCTCCGTAGCACAAGACTCGACCAGTGGCGAAGCAGGAGCAAGAGAGGCAATCCTGCTCAGTAGAAAGGGTTGGCAGAGTCACTGAGATGGGTAGAAGGGACAAATTGTGCTAAGGCCTCAAGGTTTAGGTGGCTTCATAAACAAAGCCCAGGAGATATTTCCTGGACTTCATTCCGACACCTTACCCTTCTTTTCTGCTAACTTCGCTCGCAGGGGACCCCATACTTCTGCTTGACTCCGATCCGATCCGATCTCCTAACCCCTGGAGTGGGGTTGTTGAGGCACCACTGATGACTCCCGGATGATCCTCCTCCATCGGTCTCTGTCCTCTGCAGCTCGCTGCGAGTTGGCGAAGGTCAGGCCTGTCCACTCTTTGATATTGTCTTCCCACCTCTTCCTCTGTCTGCCTCTCTTTCTCTCTCCTGGTACGGTGCCCTGCAGGATGGTCTTGGCAAGTCCGCTGGGTCGCGACACATGCCCATACCATTTCAGCTTTCTGCTTTTCACGATTGAGAGCAGATCTTCGTAGGGTCCAATTGCTCTTGTGATCCTGTTACTGACTTCCTCGTTTGTGATGTGGTCTTTGTAAGAGATGTTCAGGATCTTACGGTAGCCTCTCATTTCCAGGGCTTGTATCCGTCTTTGTAGTACTGCTGTGAGTGTCCAGGACTCACATGCGTACAAAAACACTGAGATGGCCAAAGTGCGCATAAATCTGATCTTCGATGCGAGGGAGATGATTCTGCCACGCCAAATTGTCTTCAGTTTTGCCAGTGCAGCTGTTGTCTGTGCTATCCTGGCCAGTACCTCTGGTTTGGACCCTTCATCACTAACGATGGCTCCCAAATACTTAAAGCTGTTCACAGTTTCCAGTTTCTGGCCCTTCACTTTGATTTCTGTTTTGATGCCCTGAGGGTTGTTAGTCATAACCTTTGTCTTCTCGGCGCTGATCTCCATGCCGTATGCCTGTGAGGTCGTGTCCAGGCGGTCAACGAGGCTGATTAGCTCTTCTTCACTGCCTGCCAATCCGTCGATGTCATCGGCAAAACGTAAGTTGGTGATTGTTTTGCCACAAATGCTGACTGATCCTTCATGGTCTGCTAATGCGTCAGTCATTATCCTCTCTAGGAAGACGTTGAAGAGTGTCGGGGACAGCAAACAGCCCTGTCTCACTCCCACTGTTGTTCTGAACCACTCGCCTGTGGTGCCGTTGAACAGGACTGCGCTGGTGGCTCTGTCATACAGGTGTTCGATGACTCGGATGAGGTTGGAGCTGATGTTGTAGTACCTCATGGTGGCCCACAGCGCAGCGTGCCAGACCCTGTCAAAAGCTTTCTTGAAGTCAATAAAAACATGGTATAGATCTTGTTGGTGCTGTAGATGTTTTTCGCACAGGACTCTCAGATTGAAAATCTGTTCAGTGGTACTTCTGCCTGCCCTAAAGCCCGCCTGCTCTTCGGCGATTATTTCCTCTGCCTGTGGTTTCAGTCTATTTAGGAGTACCTTCAGCATGATCTTACTGGGATGACTGATAAGGCTGATCATACGGTAGTTCTGGCACATTTGTAGGTTGCCTTTTTTGGGTAACGTAATCACTAGTGACTGAGTCCATGGGGTTGGCCATTCTCCTATCTGCCAGATCTTGTTGCAGATAGTTGTGAGAGCGTCGATCATTACATCTCCTCCTGCTTGACTCAGGACCACTCAAATCTCTCAGTGGCCAGGGTGTACTATTCACCGCAAAACTTTCCTCTGAAGCTGCGTCTTCCACTATTTAAAAACACTAACTTCCGCTCCAGTGAATTGATCAAGCGACACAGGGTTGTCATCATCATAATCCTACCATTCGAAGTGCGCAGGAGTTGAACTATTATCAGCCATTGTTTGGTAGAGCCAAATAAGGAGCCTCCATTGTTTATGACTGATAGGGCATGAGCAAAACCACAGGGCTACCTCCTTTCATACTCAGAATTTAAAGTGAAATAACGGCATGGTTTGATGAAAGCCCTATACCAGGAACTGGATAGTTGAGCAATGCGGAAGCTGACCCTTTACTGTTCTAAAAGAACGTTTCAATCTGTGATGAGCTTGTATATAGGTCTGCTCATTTCTGAATATTCGCTTTTGTATTCAAAGTTTTTACTTTGTGTTTTGAAAATGAAATTTAAAAATATTTCTGTCCTGCTGGGCAGGAGGGGCAGGACCCTTGGCTTCGCCACTGGACTCGATCCCCCTCCCACCGTTACGTAACAAAATCGCGTAACCCCCTACATATACTGTTCTTTCCATTGTCGATTATAAGAATGAGTGAAATACACTTTCTGCCTGCTGACAGATGAAATAGCGATAGATTGGATACAGAGAGTCCAAGATAAGAGACATGTGTATACTCCTTCAGCCGTTAGGTGCACCAGTTCTCACAAAGCTCCCTCAAATATACAAAGGGTAAATGAAAGACCAGTCATTTTAGTGAAAGAAACGTGCATGTGTTTGCACAAAGGCACTCGTAAATGGGCTTGACAGAGGGAGAGCTGGCTCCAAGCGAAAAAAGCGTTTGTTTATTGTTGAAAATGGCTGATCTGAACTCTCTAGCGTTACTTACCGCCCTCCCCCCTCAGCTTTTTCCGCAGCGCTTCATAGCAAATGAAGTAATCTCCACCCCCCTAGAGGCGTTACATAACGGGTGAGCGACCCCTTATAAGAATATCTATGAATAAAGCAAGCTTCATAATCTTTGAGTATTGGAGATATAGCGCTGTTTGTAGGCTAACGTTTGCACCGTCGACACAATATTCAATATTCTGGTCGACTTTTGTTTTGCTTTATGATGAAGTTAGACATCAACAAAGATTTTAATATATTCTTTTAATTTTTAGAACATGTTGCACCTTTGATACTTAAGAACAATTTAAGAATAGTCTAGGCTCAAAGCCAGAAATATTTAAATAGATAACACTCCTCATGCTTACCGTTTACATAAAAAACCAATACTGTTGATGCAGATTTTACCCAATCAATCTTTCCAATGTTCTCGTCTTCCAAACCACTTCTTTGGCCTTCCATAATAGCCGAATGTCTCTATTACGCAATTCTCCTAGTTCAAACCCGTTCTGCGATGACTCTGAGGTACAGTGCAGCTTGTGACCAACAAATTGTTTCCTATAGGATTGCTCAATGCTTGCCTCCTACGTACGCCGCCACCGGCCATGCATATATTCGCAATGGCATCCTTGAACGCTTATCATTCCATGTAAGGCCATCCTTGGTAGCTGCATGAGCAATGCTGCGTACTACAAAATCGTATGATGCGTCAAAATTGCCAAGATAAAAAATGGTCTTTGACGTCATAGTCGGAACGCTAGCGCTAAATGCAATTGAAAAACATCTGCTATACGAAGTTGCCAAGAAAACGATTTATGTCATCCTTTAACGGTATTTCTAGTAAAAATGCAAAGTGCAGGGTTTGACCATATGAACTTTTTCAGTGTAAAACCTTTCCTACGTCACAAGCACGTACCTAGAGTTATTGTCTTGAAAGAAGTAACGGATATTCGTGGGGGGTTAGGAGGTTAACTGCCCCCCCAAACTGTTCTCAAGTTGGCAAAGTCTACACAAAATTTGTTCACCAAAAGCTAAATACACGGTTTTTACAATGAAACCAATGCTTTTGTGTGGGCTTCGTATTTCTTATAAATTTTTCTTATGGAAACAACGTAGATTTGGCAAATACTCGGCTACCTCGAAAGTACTTGGCATAGTCAGTACCGTCAGTACCACCGGTTTTTTTAAAAAATTTGCTTTCAAATGTCCAGCAACATAATACCAGGCAGACCTCCTCCAAAGTGACATCTTTCTAATGCGTAAATTCACATTACAGTATGGTTTGAAATCTGTCAGATATGCAGGTGCAAAGTCTTGGAATAGCATTCCTACCCAGACTATACAATCAGTTTCTATAACAACATTCTACACTCAAGTTCAACGGTATTTTTTTCCATCAACTATCAGTCATAAAGCCTAAACAATATATATAAAATATAAGACCACAGTTTTTTTTGAATAAGGGAATGCTCTCTCCTCGATTGGTCTATCTATCGAGAGAGCCCCTCCTGTAAGAAATTCCCTACATGCAATTCTCTGCTTTGTTTTGTGCTGTCTTTGTAAAATTTTTAGTTTTAACTTATTGTCTTTGTTTAATTAATATACATTTTACAATTTTTATAATGAACTGGTATGTAGTGGAATTTCAAAATTACAAAGAACTGAACTGAGCTGCCTATGCCCCTGATTTTCTTGACAAACCGCCACTGCCTGGAAGAGTAATACCTGCTCGTCCATCACCACGATGAATTATGGTGGCAAAAGCAGGTTCACTGCACTTAAAGTAGCTTTAGTGAGTACGGCTAGGTAAGGAAAATAATTAACACCCAGCTTTT
This sequence comes from Cassiopea xamachana, assembly GCA_900291935.2. Lineage (NCBI taxonomy): Eukaryota > Metazoa > Cnidaria > Scyphozoa > Rhizostomeae > Cassiopeidae > Cassiopea > Cassiopea xamachana. The sequence continues at coordinate 9,482,649 of OLMO02000297.1, forward strand.
TGTCTCCTTTTCTACTTGAATTCGCCTGGACATGGAATAAACTCATTCTCCCCCAACACCAAAGGCTTATAGATATAGTCACACCAGATCTAAATTCCCAGTTCAGTAGCCATACTCATTTATAGTTCAATAATAACTGCCAAAATACGATGTTAAGTGCCCCTTTTCAGCTTAGTGCCCTTTTTTTGCATGTGAGGGTTCCCTTGAATGCATGTGCCTACGTCCTTGGTTAAGTAAATTGAAGATAAAACACAAAGATGTTTGGAATATTTCACTGGTTCTCCTAAGGACTTTTACCTTCCAAAATATATCACATGGTCTCCACTTGCTCTCAAACATAAAAGCGTCAACAAGTGCGCTAATGATACATGCTTTTCATTCTCTTTAAAGCCTATCCCACTCATATGTAACTGAACTAATAAGAAAATTTTATAACTGACATTATGCCTTAATGAAATTAAATTGTTCTACAATGAGAATGGCACACAAAGCTTTGAGAATACGGCTGTTTCATTTGTCAAATGGTGCCGCGCAGTACCAAATTATTCTGATAAGCTCATCATTGCAGAGGTGTAAGAAGCATTTAAGAAGTGGTGGGGGGCATAGATATTTTGGGGTATCCTCACAAGCAAACACAAGGGCAGCTCTAAAGCAAAATTTACGTTGATCAATCCTGATTATTTGTTTTACCTGGTACAAACAAAAGTATACAAGGTTTCGTGGCATGTCTTACATTACGTAAAGTTCTATTTACTTAAAGGAAAAGGCACGATACTTGAAACACAATTGCTCTAAATCACATATCCAGCAAATGGAGAAACCATAGAAATAAAAACCATAAACTTGGTCACGTGATGCGTAGATTCAAAATGGTAGATCGACGTTGGCAAAAAGACTGAGCCGCAACTGCGACTTCTCAAAATACAATTCAAATCTACCATCGTTTGATGCTTATTTAGTCATCACAGTAGATTTTTGCGCTTCTTACGACTACGAGAACAGATATCAGCTTAAAAAAGACTTTTCTCTTGGACGAAAGCATCCTTCGTTTCTAAAGCACGATTGCAAGCGAGCAGTTCTTCGCTGTAAATACTAGGCCATATAATTTCACATTTCATTCAAAGTATTGATACATTTGAATTTTTCTACAAATAGCCCATACCTTAGTTAAATTCTATCATAGAATTAGCTGTAATTGGTAGATTCCCGCATGGGAACAAAGGCCTATTGAAAACATGGGTCTAATATTTCTATGGGATAACATATATACGAGAAAGTAGGGGATATGAACAGGATCAGGCCAAAGTAGGGGGTACGAGGATGCCACACCTCTCGTTTTCTGCCTCAGCCGTTGGCAATAATTTGGCTTCTCGGTAATTCTGTGGCTTGTAGGTAAAAGGCGGCGTTGTGATGATCACCTGTCGGTAATTCTGGAAGATTACTGCCTGTCGGTATATTTCTTCTGCTACAACCCCACTCAAGGCCTTGCAAGGGTCCTTCGGAACGCCACCGAACGTGAACCCTCTTTCATCCCTGCTGCATGTTCCATGAGATATAAAACAAACGACTAATGTCCATCATTTCTACCAATGAAATAGAAAGGAACAAAAAGACAAAGAAATGGATGATCCATATAATATCAAAACAAAACTGGGCTTTATAACGAGTCAACATGTTTCAAAATCTATATCAAAACAGTCTCAAGTCATTAACCAGCTTTCTTATTTCTTCTTCTTTTTGATTTCACACCAGCGTTCCTTTTAGTTGCTTTCACGATTCCCCTGAACTTTCCAGAAATCTTAGCTCGTTTCCTGAAAAAGATATTTGACTTTGCTAAAGTAGAAGCAAGAGACTTCCTGTTGCAAAGACGACAGACGTCCAAGTCACGTGACTTCGATTTAATAAAATATAGTATGATTTCACTCTTGCTTTGAAATCAATATTAACTGTATGAGTCGCTCACTGAGATCAGAGGCTTGCTGGCAGCAAAAGGCCCTGAAAAACTCAGGCTATGAGGACCAATCTATCCCTTTCTTACCCTCATGTCTATATTTTCACGAAGTTCTCGCCCTATTATTACCACCTAACACAATTGGCCAGGTATCAACTGAGCTGCTTTGCTGAGAATACTCTACCCCCAACCCTCGTATCATCTACAAGTGATTATGACTGACCAGATTCCTACTAACCTATGTTGCTGGAACTAGGCTGTTTTTCCCATATTCAACATTATATTCGTTGTATACCCCTTTTACCATTCACTCTCATCTTTAAAATTTACTTTCACCTTTCACCTTTCACCTTTCACCTTCAACTATTTTTAACATATAACGCGTTTTTCTTTTATAAGAAACAAACTTTCTGGCTTCAGTTTGGATATTTGTTATCTGGGCATACTGTTTTTCCCATATTAAACATTATATTCGTTCTATACCCCTTGTACTATTCACTCTCATCTTTCACTTTCACCTTCACCTGTCACCTTTCATCTTCAACTACTTTTAATCACACGCGTTTTTCTTTTATAAGAAACAAACTCTCTGGCTTCAGCCTGGATATTTCTTAATATTTCCTCTACTCCAGTCTTGAATGTTTCTTAAACTCAAAGTCTTCCATTGACAATAACAACCGAGAATAGGCAACTATGATGCTAGAAAAAGAATATTCAGGCTTAGTGAGGCATGTAGTAAATGCTAATTCTATTTTCTTTCTAGCTTGATCAAAAATCAATTTGTAATAACAGTTTTTTCAAGTTATTATTTGATCTCACCCTGCCTCTGTTTCTTAAATTATCCTTAATGTTTGCCTAATTTCAGCTTCATATTACTTAGAAAGAAAAAATTGTATATTGTCAATTATATAACTGGGGGTGTATCACTCGTAAATGAATGTAACAGATTTTTGTATTTTATAATCTTGCTGTGATTATTAAGTATGATACACGTTTTCTTTATAAGAAAAAGGTTTATAAGAAAATGAGGCTCAAATCGTCAAAATCTTAAGAAAATCGTAAGAAAATCACGAGGCTCAGTTTCCAAAATATAGTGTTTTCATAGGCCAAAAATCGGTATTTCGTCATTATTGCATTCAAAATGTTAAAGATAGAATTCAAATTCAAGTATACAATATCATTAACGAAAGTGTAAACCACTCTAGCCAGTTTATTTCAGGAAAAATTTGAAGAAAAATTTAAGAAAATCTGAGGCTCAATTTCGGTAAAAGTTAAGAATTGAGGCTCAGGCAAAATAATGATTTTCTTATATAAAAAACGTGTAATCGTAATGTTTTGCGATGCTGTGTGACTAATTCTTATGATTTTGTGTAATGTTTTCACATAGTGTGCACGAGATCCTCTGATTTATATGGCCTTCGACCTTCCCATGCTGTAACTGAAATCACGTCAATTACAATTGGCTGCTAAACAACATTTACCTTTTGTTCAAGTTTCCTCTGTCTAATGGAATATAGGCGAATGGATCTGGTTTTCCTTTTATCTTTATATCACCACCAGCTTTCTGAAGTAAAAAAATAGAGAAGCCTTGTAAATGTGTGTGATGTATATATTCCACTTGCAAATGCAATGTGCCGGTGTGCAACAAGCCTTAGGTAGAATTCCCAGTAAAGAAAATTCATCAGTCATTGCTGAAGTGGGGTAGAGTATGTAGACCGGAAGCCCCCAATGCCATGCACTTTCGCAAAACGGAATTTTATTGCACAAAATGAAACTGCTATCAAGCATGCTCTTCATATGATAGAGACTCAAAGCAGTGTTTTTCTAACTATTTACCTAAAAGTTCATGCGCTGTTTCCACGCGCGTAGAAAAAATTTTATTCTTTGTTGAAAGATTTGACTCAAACCTTAACCCGGTAACTGCTTTTGAAAAAGTCGTCTTGGCATAGGTCTTCAGGAGTCTTCCAAAGGAAGATAGTCCACTCCACCGAATCAATATCTTCCAAATAAGCTGTCAAGATGGCAAATGCTCTGACATGATGATTGGCTGAGAGAATTATTACCCCTGTGCTAAGATAGTAAAGGTTCGATTTCAAACACCTTAAAAAGTGACCCGTGGACTACCATATGCAGAGAGAAAGCTCTCTTTGCCAGCAAAATCTTTTATCACAGTCATAGCACCAGAGGTGTGCCTATTTGGCGGGGTAGACATAATGGTACAAAACCGTGAAGTTCAAAACCGTGAGAAAGTTCAAAACCGTGAGAAAGTTCAAAACCGTGAGAAAGTTCAAAACCGTGAGAAAGTTGATTATAGTGCAGGAGGTTTAGCATTCTGTTGGCTACAGTGATTTCTTGACTTTTTCTGGTTCTAGTTCACCAAACTTTTGGAAAATATCTCCCCTCGAAGGAAATTGTCTAGGTACGTCTCTGCATGGCACCCCTTACTACTTTAGAGACAAAAAGTTGAAAAGCAAACGCAACATTTTAAGGAAATATCAGCATGGCATCAGCCTATTACAGCGTTTCTCAAATAGTGGACCGCGACCCTCAGGGAGGCGCGATACAATGCTAGAAGGGGCGCGTATGACCCGGGGAACAGGTCTACATATGCAATTTAGAAAGATAATGATCTTATCTACAGTGATTGGATAATGGTCTTATTTATAAGGGGCGGGGGGGGGGGGC
>OLMO02000297.1:9491759-9603361 GCA_900291935.2 Cassiopea xamachana
GTTCTTGATATGTTTAAACCAATTGATTACAGATTTGGTGCTTTTCCATTGATTAAAATTGCATTTCTGTACGATGGTAGCATTAAAAATATATATATATATAGTCACCGCCCTTCTATAGGCAACAGAAAGAATAGAAAACCATTGACCGCGCTTACGCAACACTACCTTTTTCGTCGAGTGCATTTTTTTAGCACTATCATCGTCTGAAACATCACTCATCTCATCATCTTCACTATCCTTTGCATTTTCTTTCGTATCAAGGGACTGCAAGCAAAGAGATAGATTCAATGTTAGTTTTGCTATAAATACAAACACAATGTAATACGCTTTCTTTGAAAAAGAGCCAACAAAAAACAGGCTGTGTTTTAATATAGAATTTGAGTTGAAATATACTGAAATCCATTAACGACAGAGCAATCATTTGCCACTAACTGAATGATAATAAATGAAGATATTCAACTGAAAAGTGAAGAAAGAATGAGACGAGGTCAACGGCTTGAGTATGAGCAAGCTAGGACAAGTAAAGAATGAACATAAAATTAATGAGACAATCTAGTCTACACTAGAAGATGCCATGTAAATACTTTTCGAAAATACATGCTTTGAGTATAGGATTCTAGTATCCAATTCTACTTGATTCTAACATTCATAATACGCTCTCGATTCGAGGCATAAGACAGTTTAAACTTCACAATTCATCCAAAAACAAGCAGATCATTGAGCACGTAAAGGTAAATCGTGGTTCCCATATTCTTTTGTAAGTAGCTGAGTGCCTGCTAAAGAGTACACTTATCTTGTTGAGGATAACTAGGACTTCACACATTGTTAAAATCTATTGTTTAGCTTTTGAAGTCAAAAACCAATCATTCACTGCACTGCCCACAATCAGGGAAACTGAAAATACGCCATCTACGCATGCTCGTAGATTCCTCTTGGGGAAAGCTCTTCGGGGAATGCTCTTTAGCTCATGAACTTAAGGGATGCGTATCTCCAACAATATCCTGGACCATCGGCATGTGAGGCAGGGTGGTCAATTCATTTCTTCGCCAATTTTATCGCCATACCAGGTCAGATGTTCCTACTAGATGGATAGTGAGAGAGCTCGAGTGTGCCACATAGCATTGAGCTTCTGCAGGGCTGATGAGTGTTCTAGCTGTTAAAATACTCGCTCATTTAACAAAGAGAATCGTGAATCAACAAACCAGTAACCTTTTTAGCAGATTGTTTTCGCTTTTCATAATTCTTGTGAATTACAGCGACAAATCTTCTATGCTCGCTTGGAGTAACAGAATTTACGACTTCGTATCTAAAAAGAAATAAAAATACATTTTTATCATACCAAAAGGGGCATTCAGACAGCACCTACGCACAATCTTCCAAAAGTTTGACCCTCTACTCTCTTGAGCACAAGCATACTCTTGATAATAGCTACCCTTCAAGTCTTACTACTTACTCTCCAAAGTATATCTCACAAGTCATAATTCATTCTTAGATACTGCAAGCTATAGAATGTCTTAGCTCCCCATTCCTTCCTGGATTCATAAAAGTTATTTTCATCCAAATCTAGTATCAACATGTTTGACTTTATCTTCCTCTCTACTGAGCCTTACTTTTTCCTCCTCGTTGGGTGACGTTGGTCACAGTCCCAAAGAGCAATTCCAGCCACGGTAAATCACAATATACCACAAAAAGAATTCAAAATATTTCATAATTGAATCGGAACTAAACAAAGTTCAATCAACTAACAAAAACAGAGTGAAAGAAAGTTATAAAAAAGTTATAAACTTACCCTAATTTCTTTATGAGTTTCTCCAAAATAAATCTTGTTTGGGTTCGAAGAACATTTTTGTCACCTCTTTTTCCACCGAAGAGATTTTTCACCTGTACACATAAAATTGTCAACATACCTTATGTTTCAACTGAGATATTGCTAGAATTTCTACAGGGCTCGTTCAATATTATCTGTATGGAATTCCTCGAGATTTTCTAACTTTCCCCAACTTTTCATTGAAATCAAATGATTTTCCTAGGTCATTTCAATAACATTTCTAAAAACAATTTTCAAAGGCAATGCTAAAAATATGATGGATTAAACTTTTGAACGTTGCTTATTTGAAATTCATTTCATTTTTTCCATCTTATGCTGAAAATATACCAGGGTACAAGTTTCAGCTAAAAATACTGTTTTACAAACTGGTGTAAACTGAAATGTTAGCTTGATTGGATTGTCAGCACAGAACTTAACAATGATTTAGGTGAACACTAAGAATAACACAGAATGCAGACTGCTTTACTTTGAAAAAACGTTGATATCATCTTCAGAATTCCTTAACTTTCCCTGAATTTTCTAAACGAAAACCAAAATTCCTGACTATTCCAGATTTTCCTTGATTTCTGCAAAAAATTAGCGAATTTTTCAGGTCTTCTGGGTTTTCCAGGTCCAGCACCCACCATATTACTTCCTTCTTGCGTGTGATAGGGGAGAAATAGAGCAGAATAAAGAGGGAACACAGTAGTTATTGTAAAAAACCAATAAAACCTGAGTTTATATTTGCAACACCATAGGACGACATAGAAAAAGAGAAAGAGTTTATTGATATTTTGAAAGTGAGTATTTTAGCATAAACAGAATAAATTTTACCATCTTCTCAATATGAGCGGATATTTCTTCTCGGTCAAGCAATGATATTAAGACCTGCATAAAACAAATATGTCACAAAGGGAGCAAGACTTAAAAGATCACTTAAAGAAAGGCGAAATTCACATGATACCGGATTCAGTTCACATCAGACAGGGTGTCTACTGAGCTAAAGTTGAAATTCTAGCCAAAGTTTCAGAAATAAGTGGCTTCTTTCCAGCCTTTTGAGAAGAAAAAACACATTGTTTTCCAGCCATACGTGAATTTTGACATGAAATTCCATCCATTGAAAATTGTCACAAAGTAATGAATGACCTTAAAATTTGCAATAAATTGAAATTTCTTACGTAAATTCAATATCTTCCGGAAAGCACCCCCCGGAGGGCAAGGGTTTACCAACCACCCTGACAAAACAGAGGGAAAGCTTTCAATCCTGGGTCGATTTGGTGAAAAATGTCCTGTCCCATGTGATATTGAACAATCTTTTCTTCTTAAATTATGTTTCTCGATAAGATCGTTTTTCATCAGATAAACCATTATTCTTAGGCCCGAAAAAGAATCCCAGCTTTTCCAACCAAAGCAGGAGAAAAGCCTATGGTTTTCCAGCTTTTCCAGCCAAATTCTGAAAAAAGGCCCATTTCCAGCTGTTCCAGCATTTCCAGCTTTTCTAGCCTGAGTGGACACCCTGTCAGACTACTTTTGCCCCAAATAACAATTTTGTTTACAAAGCTCAAAGGGAATCTGATGCTCTCTGCAGAACTTTAACGGAGTCAAACCACCCTGCTCTGAAGATGAATTAAACGTATTGCTTGATGAACCGTACTGATTCGGTGCTCATATAAAGAGATGAATCCGATAACACAAACATACAACTACGATAAGGCGTGTAGGGCCATATGGGATTTATATCTTGTGAGCATGGCCTAAGACAATAACCTGGAAAAGAAACGGAATCTCTGGACAGAATACAAGGCCATAAGAAACCAGTCATTGATGAAAGCAAAAAGAATCACAACACCTAGAATGATTTCTAGTCTCTCTAATTGTCAAAGTCTGCATTGGGAGTAGAGTACACCTATGGGCTGATGTATTAAACTTTCTACTACGCACTATTCCAGTAATTTCGTGACTGCTGTGTGCTTGCTTGCCTCAAACGAAAAACCCTGCATTTAACAAAGATGAGAGGCCCAGCTCTGTTTATTCAAATCAAATTCTTGCAGCAAACTGCGCTGGCAATCATATTCTACTATTCAATAGTCATCATTTGAGACTATGATGCTGGTTACGAATACAATATTAACGATAAAGGGAAGTAGTCATAACGTACTTTGGCGAAAGCGAGAGCCGACTTCATAACTTCTCTATCCTTTGAGCGCAGCAACTGTACGCTAGAAATGAGTAATCTCTTCACAACGTTTGGTGATAGAAATTCTGAAAATGTGAAACAGAAGAGTAAAAGAATAAATTAGTAACAGAAATTTAGAACAGAATTATAACTTCATTAGTAGCTGGGTCAGTAGCGGATACTTGCGGGAACAAGGAGGACGAGGACATGAAAAACTATAACAAAGTTGTATATATGACAGTTCACATGCAGCCATAATTGATAAGGCACAAGAGACTATCGCCCTCCTCCTTTTAAATTTAGAAGTATCTGCCACTGAGCAGGGCACGTCATAGGAGCAACAACACACGAAAGGCCTTCTAGCCATCAGTGAGAAGTGCATATTAATTTTTAAACCATATTCCTCGGTGTCTGACTACGGTATCACGCCGCTTTCTTAATCCAGAGTAAGAAAAACACAAAAGCTACTGTATATCCTAATACTGAAAAGGTTGTTAGTTAATTAATAAATGGTCTTCTTGAATCCATGAAAGTAGGAAAACTCATTCGCACAAATTTAGTCAATAATTTAGTCATATTTGCTTCAATTATTATGCTAGATCTCAGCATTGCATACGCATCATAGCTGGAGGAAATACCTCTGTATACTGAGCAGATTTTCCCAAGAGACAACAACGTTGCGCTAATCATGTGGGAAGAAGTGGCCAAGCCAGCCATTACTACTTCTATATAACTTGCAACGGAATCTGGAAGACAATACTAATGTAAGGAATAAGTCAATAAAACTGTAGACAAGATTTCACGCTTCAAAGGTACGACAAGGCGAAAAAGACACAGTTTATCTAGTCCATGTCCGGAGACACGTGCGATCGTACGTGCGGATGTCCACACACGTGCAAAATCCCAAGCAAGAACGATAACTCGTCTGTACTAGCATCACTATAAACCGTGCAATTGCACATTCTACATAAGGACATCGTCGTCGCAACTGCAACACTAGTACCTATCAACTTTTGCTTTCATAGATCTGCTTTATCTTGCTTTCTCGTAAATGAGACATTTGACATGCTACAGAAACAAGAAACTATGTATTTTGGATACACAAATCTAGGATCGCACTTGCCATTCCAAATAATTAACAGCAATTGCTCGTGCAGACAAGGGCGCAAGTCCGAATTGACGCTCTTGCACCACTTTTTTCCGGGCATGGACTATTTATCTATGATGCAAACGTTTTATATCTAAGTACAACATAACTGAAGGACAAAATAAAAGTGGACCAGATTCTCACTTCTGCATAAATGCGCAAACTTCACAAGTAATTGTTGCACTAAATGATTTATTCTAAGCGTAGACCACGACACCCAAGCTGAAATTTCTTTGTTCATGACCGGGCCAGGCACGTAACTTCATGCGGAAACGGAGGCACAATGCCCTCAATTGACAAATTTTGCATGATTTTGTCCATTGCAATAGATTTATTAACCTGGAAATTTAAATAATCAAATAGAGTTTTTGACCCCTAAGGTGATGGTAAGGGCAGGTTCTACCCCTCCAGGGCATTTCTCAGGCTTCGTGCTTGGCCAGGCCAAATCGAAATGCTGGGAATACAGAGATGAACAATTCAAAAACAACTAGCAATAAGATATTCTAGCCAAAAGAGCCTATAACTTCGCAATCTCTGTTGTGAACTTCGCTGATGCTTCATTGTTCTGTAACAATCCAATTGCGATCGCTCTGTCTCGTTTTCAAACTCTTCATACAGCCTACCTTCTTTTGCTCTGCTATCTGCATATATAAAAGCGTTTCCAATTTCCTCCAAAAGGCCAAATGCTGATACTTTTGCCTTAACGTTATTTGCTTTTGTACACAGAATAACCTAAAAGAATTAGAAAACTTCAATGATTACTATCAGAATATCAAGAATCAGAATATTCAATGATTACTTTCTTAGACTTAATGTGTGATATTCTTCTGAGGTTTATTCAGGCAAATGAACATCATTCTTTATTTCGACTTGGTGTATCAAAGCAAGTGTGAAAACAGTTCATTGAAATGTACATTGATGCCATTTTTAAACTCTCCCAGTTTCTAAACTCTCCTACTTACTAGATTTCAGAAAACCCTCAACCCCCCCCCCAAATACCTGCATCCCAAGAGATGAACAACATTTAAAAATCAATAAAAAAATCTACGAGAGAGAAGTATAGGGTCTCAAAAGCCATACCTCAGGAAGTATAAACTTCAAGAACTCAACATTATTAGCATCCAGTTGTCTCACGATTCCAGACAAACATCTCAGCCGTGGCTGCAATATAGAGTATATATTATCAGACACAACACCAAAAATTTATACAGTGAGGTCATGGCATGGCATGTAAACAAAAAAGGAGATATCGATAGGGAATGCAAAGCAGAAAAGTGGGTGATATCTATTTTCTAATTGAAGCCACCAGTGGGAGTTATTCGTGGGGGGAAGTGAGGGGGCAAAACTGTTCCCTAGGTGCCATTAAGTAGGCAAGCAGTCGGCAAATCGGCAAATTTAGCTGAACGAAGGACAAATACTCGGAAAATACTCCGCTATCCCGAACAGCAAATTCAACAACGGTGCCCCCCTGATTTCCTTTGAAAAACAACAAATGGGAGCCACCTTCATACTTTCAAAAAGTTTTTAGTCAGATTCTTAAAGCAATAAAGGAAAGGCGAATTCAACTGTAAACAGCAGCCTGGAACGAAACTTAAGGAGGGTATGAGGGTGATTTCCCCCATCTCCAACATTGAAAATTTGCCATTTCGCAGGGCAAAAATGGCAGTGCAATGTACTTTTGCAGGGCAACTAACTTACTGGACCCAGGATCATTTGGTCAACTACTGCTACAAAAAAAGGTCACAGACAAAATCTTCGCGTCGTTCCGAATAGCAGCAGCAGTTGATGAAAAACTAACAAAAGATGCTATGGAATTTTGAATATCAGAGAAACATTATTCAAACGCCTACCGCTTTCGACGAAGGAGCTGCAGCTGACATTGACGTAAAAAGCTTCTCTTTTAAATCTTCGAGCTTTGACGACACAAAGTTCTTACATGTCTCAGATCTTCCATGACAGATCTCCTCAATGATTCGATATGCTTTCTTCTGTTCAGTCCTGTCAATACTCTAGAGCCACAAAAAGAGAAAATGTATAACATTTTCATTGCGAACGTTGATCTAGATCTTCGGAAAATTTTAATTTTCCCGTCCCTAGAGTTTTACAATTAAGAGCTTTTGATATCTCGATGATAAAAATTGCTAGTAATATTATTAATTCTTTGATTTAAAGATGGCTATTTAAAATAGTTACAACAAAAGCTACTGTAGGTTAGTGCCTCTCATTTATCGTTCGCAAAGCTCTACCAAGTAAAGAGAAAATATTTTGCCGTGGTGACTATCAATGAGATATTTGCGAATACGGAGAAAAATGTGTCGAATTCGGCCTTGCATTTCCACTGATACGCTGAAATACGGAGATTTTGGAATACGCTGTCTAAAGCGTATTTTTCTGGCTCCGGGGAAATTCAAATACGCAGCGTGCTAGTGGAAACACTCTTGCCTGGATATTTTGGAATACGCTGCAACTCCAACAACGACTTTTGATTTGCTTGGCGCTAAGATACTTGAAGTGTATTGACGAGGCCTGGAGAAATAATCTCCGAAAAATTCTTTGTCGTTTGATTTGCAATTGACCAATGCTCCAGTCAATCTGGCAGTAATATATTTGTACTTGATTGGACTATGTACCCATTCAATGCTATTTAACATCGACTGTGCGCATTGCACTTGATTGTTAAGTTGAGAAGCAGGTTGACCTCGTCATCAGTCAAAACAAAAGAAGATTCATCGCCATTTTTCGCTTTTCTTCCTGACACTTTGCTAAGTTAAACATTTACAGCAATGATATCTCATTTCTGAGCGTAGCATTGGCCAATTCCGTCATGAGCTCATGTGTAGAACTCGCGGGAACACCCTCGTTCATATTTCATTGACGTAATATGTCTCATGTCAATGTGAAATATCCGGAGAAATTTTACTCAACTGGGTCAGTGGAAACAGGCGAAAAAAGATATACTGAAATTGACTCTGCTTGGTGTTTCCACTAATGCGCTACTCAAAAGATAAATTTTTCTCCCTATTCGCAAATATCTGGGTCAGTGGAAACGGGGTCCTATAAAAAGTACATATGTATACCTGTTCCCCTGGGACATAACTGCCCCCCAAGAGGGAGGTGCGCCACTATTTGAGAAACACTGCTCTAGGCCAACTTTTTACAGAGGCGAATATATAATAAAAAAGGAATAGATGAAAATTATAGAAACCCCTAAAAAAGCCAACAAGGAGGAAAGATCTGATAAACTTTGCATGCATTGACATTGGCATCTTATCGAAAGAAATTCACAAACATATATTGGATGTGGAAATAAAAACAATTTAGAAACATACTTGCAGCAAAGGGATTGTTGCACTGTATACTTTTTCCATGCAATCACTCGTTGAATACGTTACCATAGCAATTACTAAGTCCATCAGGGCGTGTCTGGAAAATTCAAGGACAAATTATACTCCAGAGCAAAAGTAGATATTGCTATCAAATGTAATTGGTCATATCTTAGAAAAGAAAACATGCATTTTAGAATAATGCAATATAATACTAATACATTTATTTAAAGTTGGCTAGAAAAGAAATAGTTGTAAAACTAAAACAGGCCAAATGACCTTCCTATTTACAATGGTTATAAACAGATTAAACAACAGCATGTGGATCCCGTCCAATCTTTAATTCTGTTTTTCAACTGTTTGTTATTTTTGGTAGATTTAATCATGTCAGGGAGTGTAGGGGCCATTCAAAAAGTACGTACGCTCTGAAGGGGGAGGGGGAGTACCCATAAAGGCGTACGAAATCGTGCAGGGGGCTCTTCAAAGAACGTACGCACGCTCGTGTAATTCTCACAAGTTAAGTACTTGCAAAGCATCCTAAATATATGAAACAGTCTTTTGAACATTTTACATGCAAGATCACACCCTCAATAATTTTTACACAAATATGTTGTAATTTCTAGAGGTATCTGGTATGTATCAAATGTGTTGCAATTTTTTTGACTTACTGAGATAAAACTATATTCAAATATTTAGAGGGGTTTGATAAATTAAAAGTACGTACGCTTAGCGGGAGGGGGGTACCTCAAAAACGTACAAAAGCGTACGGGGGGTCCGAAAATCGATGAAATTGAGCTTACGTACTTTTTGAATGGCACCGTGTTCCATTGTATGTTTCCTCTAAGGCGGGGGTCTTTCAATATACAAACCAGTGGGGAAACTGCCAACCAAACAATCAAATTCCCCCTCTAGTTAAGCTCATATTCCCACAAGCAAGTACTCTTTTGATGAAACATATTCTGAAAATCAACTTGAGCTGTCTCCGTATAATGTTCTCTGTTGTCTTATTTAAAGTAAAAAAAGTGAAGGTAGTCCCGTATACTTTTGTGCGTAGGGGAGTGCCTGTTAGAGAGAACAATTATCCTGAGCCATTGGCTTGTGAGGTAGGGTGACCAGTTCCTTTCCTCGCCGTCTTTATCTCCCTAGTGTTGCCATCAAGTACTCATTCGCTGCTGGGTGAATACTGAGCGAGCATTCAGTCAAGGCCTCGAGTCGGACTCAAACCGTAGACCTTCCGCACAGGATACATCCACTTTAACCGCTATGCCACCTCGCCCAACAGCCTTATCTATGTGACAAATTACTTGATACTTCTTTTTCTTATTATTTTCAATTAATATCTGCTCAATCTTATCAGAAAGTTGCTACACATTACTACTTCCTTGTGCGTCAACTTCCCATCACTAAAAATTCTTTTAACGATCCCCAGATACTAGGGCAGGCCAGACGTAAAAAATTGCAGTGGTCTATATTGTAAATCCTCAACTAGCCTCCCCCAAATAAGCCACCACCCTAGAGCTACAAATTTTTAATAAGCCCCCACCCAAGCATGACTGTACCTATTTGAGTCTGTTAGAGCTTTATATAGTTGGAAAAGAAAAAATTTCAACTGGAATATGACCAACTATTAAGAAAACTTTTAAAGCCCCCCTCAAAAAATCCCTCCTTCCAATAGGCCCCCATACAAAAATCCAAAAATAAATAAGCCCCCAGGGGGGCTGATTCGCGGATTTACGGTAATGATTGTTGCACTGGTTCGATGAGTGGTCGTTGATTTTGGGGATGTAGTACGCAATATTTGTAGCAGGCAAAGATTTAAATCTTCATATTATCTCCACTTGTACATTCTACTGGCCATATGAGGAAAATACGCATACCTTTTCTTCAGGGAGCAGCCCTCTTCAGCAAGCTTTGTAAATGCATTTTCAACAAATGTTGTTAAGAGCTAAAACAAACATGATGTTACGCTATGAAAAAGTTCCTTCCCAGAAACTTTACTAATTGAATAAGGCAATCTGACATCATGGCAAAACATCTGCAGGATGATAGGCTCAGTTCTATATCTATGCTAGATACTTGAGTTCCAAGTTCTAGACCAGTTTTCCCAATGTTTTTGTACCCATGTACCCCTTTTTCTCTCATTTTGATGCGGTGAACCCCTTCATAGCTTTTCAGGAAAAATAAGCTTGTTATTTTCACCAACAGAAGGCAAAAGGACTACATCAAAAATTAAAGAACTGGTACAAGACAATGACTTATTTTCAATGAAAACTAATTTATTGCAAATACATTATTCTAGAGTCAAGTTTTACGGAGTACTTATGAAGTATAGTAAACAATTCATAGTAGACAATTTTGAGACAAGTTTTTGATTTACAAAAAAAGACACAGATTTATTCAATGGTACTGCAAAGTGCATGTTTTGGACACAAAATCAGCTTTGAAGTGGAATTACTTCATGGGCCACTAAAACATAACTGTGGAGTCCAAATTATCAAATTTTGCCAGTACAGCCAAGATATTGGGCCCCTAGAGTCTATGTGGGCCCTTATTGAGAACTACTGTTCTGTGAATTATTATGAACAAAACAGAGAAATGGAGCAACTGTTTGTTGAGCTGCAAGTGAGCACAATATATTAACTATTATGCTATTATTTTTTTCATTATTGAATGCTCTTGGTGTCTTGGATCAACTCACAATATGTTTTATTGATATGTTACAAGACCTTAAAATCGACGACACAACAAAGACCTACATACTTAGATGGACAATGACTATTTTCATAAGTACCATTTATTGTATATTCTGTCGCCGAAACAACGATTGGGACTCTCCAGAAATTCTTATACTTTAAGTTTACGTTTTTGTTCTGTGTCTTGCATTATTCAAATCGCCAACTATAGACTACCTTACTGAGAGAAGTTTACAGTTGTATATTCAGATGGGATACAAAATTAAAGTTTCCTTTTATTACTATAAGTTTCTACCGAGCATTTCCACGATGGGTCGTCACTTTTCATCTCATGAAAAAATGGAATTAGCAAATACACAAGTAAAACTGTTTAGCATAAAAAGATAAAAGTTATAAAGTTAAATTTTATAGCTAAGCAACTAACATATCTTAATAAACATTTCAACACAACAACTGATATATGTTTATATTGCTTCCTACACAATAAATGTCTATACAAAATATAAATACAAAGGGAATCAATCAATGAATACCGTCTGATCTGTAATCCTTATGTAAGCTTTCAGTGTTTCCAATATTGGCAAAGACACTTTATCGTTTCCACTCTCACTTTCAGATAAATAAAGATTAAAAAGGATCGGGAGGTAATTCTTGCTATATTTCTGCATTTCCTTCTCATCCTCATCTAAAGAAAAGGAAATTTATGTTTTAGGTATGAGTTTGAAAGTTTCATCCAAAAGTACATTTATCAAAGACAACTTAGGGAGATTCAAGTAAACAACTGAAACTAGTGCTTGTTATATTTCATTTAGTTCAGTCTACAAACTCCAGTAAAGGACACGTTTGCTTCGCAACATAACACAACAATTGACTACAACAACAACCACATTACATAAATATCAGAATAGTATAAAAGGCCTGGCTGCACAGGTAGTCCATATTAGGTTCATACATACAATCGCTCTATTACAGTGCTCATTTAGGCCATCTTAAGGAACATGAAATGAACCAATGCTTATTTAGATCATCTTGAGGAGCACGAAACATAATAATAGAAAAAATATGTCCAGTTTCCAACAATCTGGTCTTAATATTGCTTAAAGTATGAATATCCTACTGAACTCAAGAAAAAATAACTGTGCTAATGGATGATGAATTCTTGAAGCATAACTAATTAGCACTGTCCTCAGGGACCCGAAGCTTTTGAGAATCCAAAAGGGACCCTCGGATGTTTGCAGAGAGATGTTTTGTGCTATTTAATGGGATAAATGACTTAACGAGCGAATATTAACAAATGCAGAGTGTGATAAGGCCCCGAACAAATTTTTCTTAAGACCCCATCACCGTTCCATTACGCCACCATGGGAAATACAGAAAAAGCTGGAAAAAATTTTTATAAGAACTTGTGATAGCTTTGCTTATGAAATCAACTGTACTAGCAAGTGCATATTGCAGGAAGCAAACATGGGACATTCTGTAAGTACATCATACATACCACACGTAACTCCATTGGTAAGGGCTGATCGCAGTGACTGCAATATTGCCAATCGAACCTGCGCTTCATTTGCTAAAGCCTTGCCAAGAATTCGTGCAATGTTTTTGAACGACTGTCAAAACAAAAGAAATTTTTACAAAATTGAATACAATATCCACGAGTGAAAACAGTGGTGCAAAAAATGTCATTCTATGTTCAAAAATATGATCAGACTAACAGCTGCTGAATTGAACAAAAACATGCAGTAATAAACCAAAAGATTATAATCGGCGTAAAAGTTTGACAATGGACCTAAAAGTCAACGCAATACAGTCCTTCCAGCATTTCCAAAGTATATATATTTTATGTTTCCTCTGACGTTTGCCCATGCCCCTTTAGTTTGATGTTTCCTTCCACGTCCTCTGCCACCTCAACCAATCAATTGTCGTCTATGGACAGTTCCGGTGTCTCGATCCCTCCTTAGTTTCCCTTAGCATATAAATAGTTACCTCCCCCTAGTTTTCTTCCCTTTCCTACTAATGGTGGCTCTAGTATGGAGTCGAAATGTTTATTGTTATAATTTTTATACCGCCCATGGATTAAAGTTTAAGTTTATGTCGCCGCTCATGGATTAAAGTTCATGTCGCTTAGGTCGCTCATGCATTAAAGTTTGTCACTCAAGGATGAAGTCGCACTGAAAAGCTTCTCTTCTTTGTCGTTGTCTTGCTACTAAGCTCTAATAGATCTGTCGATTTTATCAACTGCATATTACAAATTGAGGATCTTATTATAAGAAGTCCTGGATCACTTTTGAGGGTAAAAGAGGCATTTGGCCTACCAGCGTAGTAGTGAAGATGACTTACACTGCGATTAAGGAATATGAAGTAATCAATTAACTGTAAGTAAAATAATCCAATGTCATCGTATACATACATCCTTGAGGTCCACTGGTTTATTGAAGAATCCAGGGAGGAGCAGCCAAATCTACGACATGACAGCAGAGAACATGATTGGAAAAGCAGAAGATGAATGTCTGCATACGCAAGCAAATGTCATTTTGTCATACAAAAGTAGTTGTCATCAAAAATCATAAGGCGACATAATTATTGTCTAATCATACAAGAAAATTTAATGAGTAAATAGAAGTGAGCATCGTATGAAATCCATATTTAAATTACAAACAGGTAAAAATCTTTAATTTTCAAAATATTCACAATAGAGCATAAAAGAAGAGACAAACTGGGTACAAAAATCAAACTAATGATGTCAAAAAATATGTTAAAGTTGTTTCCATTTACATCTACAAAATCAATGCAACTCTCTTCTAATCTTCTAAAATAATATTACGAGCATTAAGAATTGAGTTTCTTACAAGTAGCCATAATAATAAGGTGATGCTACGTAATAGGCCAACATCACACAACATGCTGAATATAATATGATTTGCTAAATATTACATGAACTAAATATCAAACAATATACTAAAGATCATATAATCCATCAAAGATCACATGATATGCATTCTAAATATTAAATATGTAATGCATTGAGCAACACGTCAAAATACGGAAAAAGAACGTAAATACAATGTATTATGATGAAGGAAATAAAATACGTTAAATATAAATATGAAAACTATGAGGAAATATTCATTTTGAATAGACGGAACCTGCTGTTGAAGTGTTTCATAAACTTTCGCTTCCAGAACTTGTCCTTTCTGAACTGATGATACCTCTTAAAACGACAGAAACATAATTCCGTTAACGATAGGCTTTTGCTAGGCACCATTTGTCGTCAATAACGTATTTTATACAATGTATATTAAACAGCTTGTGGCAAGCATGTTCGAGTACTACTTAGTATATTCCAAATTACTTTAAAGCAATGAGCTAGCACCTCTGTACAGGTGAGATCTATAGAATCTACCAACCATGCTTGGAAACATCAACCGATAACTGAGAACGAGCTTAAAAAGAGACGACTGCAATGAAACTTCTGTACCTTTTTCGCGGAGGTGAGCAAGAAGTGGCAGGAAATAGTCAATGAAAAACTGCAACTCGGTATTTTCAATATTGTCCTTTAAGAGTGGAAGCATCCATGCACGTGGAAAATCGCAGCTATTGCTAGAAAAGAAACATGTTGGAAGGAACATTAAGGCAATTTCTAGGCAGCATCTGTCTCTTCATGAACTTACCGTAAATCCTTGAATTGGCCTCGCTGGAAAAACCCCTCATCAAATAAGCCCCACCCTAGAGCTGAGAATTGTAAATAAGCCCCCTCAAATAAACCCCCACCCAAGAATTTGACTGTAGCTATTTGAGACCTAATTAGTACTTCATAGAGGTAAAAAAGAAATTTCAGCAATTAATTACACGTTTTTTTATATGAAAAAAGTTCATAAGGAAATGAGGCTCAAATCGTCAAAATCTTGAGAAAATCGTAAGAAAATCACGAGGCTCAATTTCCAAAACTAAGTGTTTTTACAGGCCAAAAATCAGTATTTCGTCGTTATTGCATTCAAAATGTTAAAGATGGAATTCAAATTCAAGTATACAATATTATTAACGAAAGTGTAAACCACTCTAGCCAGTTTATTTCAGCAAAAGTTAAGAAAAATGTAAGAAAATCTCAGGCTCAATTTCGGGAAAAGTTAAGAAAATTGAGGCTCAGGCAAAATAATGATTTTCTTATAAAAAAAAACGTGTAACTACTAATCGCATGGCTTTAAGAGAAACCATATTGCTTGTATTTGCAGCATCGAAAAAAGTAGCTTATTGATAGACCAATTTCCAATGTAATATAGGTCAATTACTAGAAACATTTTCTACACCCCCCTTTGAATAAGCCCTTCCCTGGAATAAGCCACCATGCAAAAATCCAAACAATAAGTTAACCTCTAGGGGGCTTATTTAAGAACTTACAGCAATGATCATGCCCCTGTTCACATACTGTGGATCAGTTGGACTTGGTTGGCCAGATTCGAAATTAAAGCGGCTGCATAGTGTTGAACAGCGAAGCATGAACATCATAAAATCAAAATATCCTCCAAACGCAGATTTACGAATTCTGAGCATTTGGAATCATATGAAGAAGAGTGTATGCAAATTTGTCTTTAACTGCATACATGAAAATATTTGTGATCCATTTAAAGGATATTTTTGAAGATCAAAGCATGAAAAGTTCACTAGAAATAGCAGTAACATTTTGGCGCTACCACTCCTGAAGTTAAAATTTGGCCAAAAGTCTTTTGCTTTTGCTGCTGGCAAAATATATAATGAATTGCCACTCGATGCTAGGAAGATTGAAACTAAGCCTGCTTTCACTTCGTATTTAAATGAACATTTCTCATAAATAATACTCTCCATATATACAAATTTAATTTAAACATGTAATGTAGATTAAGTTTTCTTTTCTTTATTGTCACCATTTTCCTTTTATTTGCTTATTTTTCATAGCCGCACCCTTACGATAACAGCATTACATATATACTGATTGGCTATCCTGCTTAAATATCCGTATTATTATTAATATTATTATGCCAAATATAGTTCACTGATAAATGATCTTTCTCTTTCTTATAGTAAAGTTGTGTTCGTCAATCTCTCTATGGGTGCTATTGGGGTTATGGGTTCTTCCTGCAATTCTCTTTTATCCTTACTACAAGAGTTACAATTTGATAAGAAAATCACAAAAAGAATTATAATGAAAGCCATGAACATCTCTATTCGATCCAGCTATTACATTTTCTGTCGTCGAAACAAGCCTTGGACTAACTCTGAACTTTTAACTATTTAATTTCCCTTTTCCTTGTTCGCTTACTTCCACTGTCTTTTTTTGTTTCATTTTTTGTTACGCTCTATACAAGCAAGCCAATTTTACACTGCCATGTACTTGAGAGGTGTATTATTGTATTTAGTTAATGATATATTCAAATGAGAAGTTAAAAAAAAATCACAGTACTCTATCTTGGGTTCGTATACAAACAAGATAAGCAAAACAAAAGAACATGCTTACTCTGTTCGCTTCAGATTCAAAGGAACTGCATCCAAGACAACTCTAGAGTTAAAAGAAATTCATACATGAATACAAATGATTTGAAAATACAATCATGATCAAGCTTGATCAATTGAAAACAGAAATGCTACATCAACATATCATGCAATAGCACTTTACCACGGCGAAAAGCATGATACGATTCGAGTGATTGAGTGATGCGTTGGCTAAATAATGACTGCTTAGCCGATTATTTGATTCTAATGTTTGATCCACCAAGAGGAATGATGCAGCAGAAATTTAAAATTTATCTAATATGAAATTCTAAAGTCCAGCTTACAAATACAATATTGAAAATCCTAATCATATACTTTCACAACATCAGCAAAGCAGAAATGAAGAAAGAAATTATCTAATTAATAAGGAGATATTCACCTTGGACCCATACTTTTGAATGCTGCAGCAACAGCCTTTTCAAGTTCTTTGAGGTACGGGAAATTCTCATTATTGCGCAAATCACAAAGGGTAACTAGGCACTGAAAAAGATTTCACTCATTAATAATAATAAAAACAATAACTAATATTTTGACAGGCTAGCTTGTTCAGACTTAAGCAGTCTGCAATGGTTCAAGAATCTGTTTCCTACCTATTAACAATTAGTACGTCTAAAAAATGTTGCCGCTTTTTCGTGCTCTGGTACCAACAGACTTTTTCCTAAATAGTCCCAACAGACTATTTACGTATTAACAACTAGTAGTAACTAACGGACGCTAAAAGTAAATAAAAAAGAAATAGCTAAAAATATATAAGTACAAGGATAAGAATGTAATTAGTGTCCAATACATTTAGCACAAGGCATTGAAATCTAAATTCAAAAATGGCTTCTTTGGCGAGAATATCATAAAATAGAAAATACTCTATATCAAAAGAGCTTTATTCAGCCTACCGATAAGTCCATCGCTAAATTAACAGAGAATACCTATAAGGCAATGGTTCTTAACATGGGTTTGATCAAGCGCCAGGGGCTCAGTGAATAAGTTTCAGAGGTTTGGTGGTTCAGTTCATCCACTTGTGTAATTCATGATGTCATGCTCTGCTTGGCTAGAGGGAATGCTCCAATACGGTATATAGTTATATACAAGGGCTTTGAATATGAAGAACAAAAAAGGAAAATTTTATTTTGTCAACTACGATGGCTTCAATGAATGCATGTATGTAGCCTGTGGGGCTCAATACTTCTAACACGGTTAAGAGCCCCTGCTATAATGATATTGAGCCTACCTACAAGGCTATTAAAAATACTTGTATGTTGACAAAGCCTACATATAAGGATACTAGTAAGTATCCTTATACTAGTAGACTTACCAGTAAGTCTACTAGTAAGTCTATCTCTAAGCAAACATGGCCCCACTGGCTATTGAGTCTACATACGGGTACCTATTGCTAGTCCCTAAACTAATACAGCCAAACTATGAGGTTACGGAACCTATATGCCCATCTTTGAATATAGCTAGTCTAAGATACTCCATTTATATGCTATTACCAACGTTGATAAAAGACATATAAACAGGCATAAAAGGGTAGTGCCCAACTCTCAAAAGAAGGTGAAGTGCTTGCTAAAGACACCAGTTCCCGGCCATCGTCATGTGAGTTAGTATGGCTAGTTCTTTTTCTCACGGCTTCTTTTAACCTAGTCTTCTCATGAGGTCACTAATCGTAAACGTTGATGTATCGATAGAAAGTGAACATTCAATCACGCCTCGAGGATGAATAGAAGGAATCTCCACAGCAGATGAGCCCTTTAAACAGCGCAATACTAGCTAACGCAGAGCCACCGAGAGGGGACAGGGGGTTATGTTGTCTCAAACGCTCAAGGTCTTAAAGGCATCATAAGTTCTAGAGCTTCAAGACCTGGGGGCCTCATAAGGAAAACCAAAAGCAATTTTTTGATGTTGATACAAAAGCCCGTCATTCTTCTGCTCACTTTGATCGCAGGGGGTCTAGTGTTTCTCCTTTGTCTCCTTGCTTCTAAAATAAAATCTGTCGAAAGCCCCGCAGGGAGGCCTAGTATCTCCCTTGCAGGGGCCTCGTACCCAAAGCCTCTGAACTCTCCGGACAACCTCGTGCTGGTGTACACAAGTATAAAGTTGTAGAAAACGTAGATGCAGAAATTAAAAGGGGTAAAACAGCAAAAAACTCAATCAACTTACTTTTATCATATCTTTATGAAAGATTCTTCCAAAATCCTACAAAATTGCAAATTTACAAGATGCAGAACTGTCGACAGGAAAGGGAAAAAAATAAAATAAGTGTAAGTCTTAACCTGAAATTGATAATGATCGTATTGGAAAATTCAGAGCCTCAGTCTATACAAATTTCAACTAAAAACAGTTCGGTGATCCCTCTCTTTCTGGCAAGAATCCACATATTCTATTACGTTCTTGACTTTCCTTATCAATAACATCCTTCGCGGTTTCCATTTACATCCTTTACTTTCATTACTTTCATCACTTATTTTCTTCATTGAAATACGTTTTGAATAATTACTTTATGTTCTAGCATGAAAACCTCTTTCACTGATACCCAAATGACGTGTTTATCCTGAAACTTATCTATCACATCAGCTATTTTCAAAAAACCGTCCAAGTCCACGAGCAATATGCTTTCTTTAAGTGTCAAAACTAAATCCTAACAGTATAACCGCCAATTCCTTGATAAGAGCCTGAATAAAAACAACTTTTAGTGAAGACAAGAAACAAACCTTAAAGAACATTGATAACAAATCAAGGACGACATCCCAAGACGTTTGGTATTTGTACTTCAATCCCACTTCGATTTGTCTAATACAGATAAAAAACGATTTTCAGGGTTTGCAATCTTTGATTAAATTATACTTGAGTATATTGCACTGAATCATATTAGAAGAAAGCGGATAACATTAGAATGGTTTGATTTTTCGATTGAAGATAAATGAAATAATCAATAAATCACAGTAATTACATATAGGCGATAAGATAAAATTTGTGATGTTATGATCATAACTTTGATAATCTGATTACACCTGCCAACTTGATAATAGAGAAATTGTTCGCTATTCCCGTCCTGCCTGATACGAAGCAGTTGAGGATGCCAAGTATTCATAAATCAACAATAATTTTCACCCACTCGAAATGAATGAAAGGCCTTAAATTTGGGTCATGTGGTTTATGTATTCTTTAACGAGATATGAGCCTTAAAAACTGAAGACAGCATGTCTATATATGAAAGTTCTGATGAGGAGATTGATTCTTTGGCATTTTAAAAGCTACCTTCAGAAGAACTGGTATTGAGTTTCACCAGTTGCATGTTTGTGCAAGATGACATACGGACTTCCTTCACTGGGACCACTACAACTTTTTTCGTTAGAAAACCTAACTTTTCACCTAGCCTCAAAATGTTTTACATTTTTGGCTTTTAAGCTTTAGACTATTCTCAAATTATTCCTAAGCACAAAAGATGTAACTTCGTCTGAAAATGAAAGAAATACATGCAAACTTTTGTCGATGTTTTACTTCGTCATAAAGCAAATCAAAAGAGGAACAGAATAATAAATATTGTATCGATAGTGCAAACGATAATCTACAAGTACTATTGTAACTCGAATGCACAAAAATTGCAAGTATCAATGAAGCTTGAGCCTTGCACTACTCGTAAATCATTCTTAAATCGTCTTTATTCTTTTAAAAGTATGTCTTTAATAGATGAGACTACATTTACATAAGTCAGTATCAGGCACGCCGGAACGAAAGTGGAGCAAGGGCGGCCAACAGGAGCAAAAGGGCACTGATTTGCATTGGTACCTCTTTGGTACACTGCCTGGCATAGGCACCTCTTCGAGACACCGCCTACCATAGGCACCTCTTTGGTACACCACCTAGCATAGGCACCTCAGTGGTACACTGCTTACCATAGGAACCTCTTTGGGACACCACCTAGCATGGGCACCTCAGTGGTACACCGCCTGCCATAGGAACCTCTTTGAGACACCGCCTAGCATAGGCACCTCTTTGGAACACCACCTAGCATAGGCACCTCAGTGGTACACCGCTTACCATAGGAGCCTCTTTGGGACACCACCTAGCATGGGCACCTCTTTCCGACACCACCTAGCATAGGCACCTCTTTGAGACACCGCCTCGCATAGGCACTTCTTTGGGATACCACCTAGCATGGGCACCTCTTTAGGACAATGCCTAGCATTGGTGCCTCTTTGGGACCCAAGACACCGCTTTGAGAAATTTTTGTTTCATCCTTTAGTAGGGGCTATATTTCACACAGCTATACAAATAGCTCTCTTTCATTCATATTTTGCTCGCTTTTATAGTTCATTTGATTTCCTTTGTATTATATTAATGTCTAAAAAAGGATTCTATTGCATTTCGAAAAGGGTATTTGTGCCCTCCTGCTCCCCCAAATGCCTAAATAACAGTGGAGAATCTACCATTATCTACTCGAAGTTGATCACCTGAAAATTTTACGAAATGAGCTCGTTTCTTTGTTATTCTTGTCAGCTTCTAGTAAATCAGCTAGAGGAAGGAGACTGTGTTCGATCAAGTCCTGTTGTAATTGAAAATTACCATAAAAAACAAGCGATCAATTGAAATGGAAGTTATTCATCATCAACAAATACGACAAACAGTTTAATTAAAAATGCCAATTTTCTCTCAAAAGCCTAATATTTTACCATAATCGTTAAGCTAGCACGTAATAATGCACCATAAATCCAAGGCAATTAATCACAGCGACAAAGATAGCAGCTGCCAATTTACAATGAAATTGAACTCTTCAATTTCATTGAAACTTTATTTCCTCTCAAGGCATTATATTAGCGTTTATGGTGAATTGGTTTATCCTCTAATTTTTCCCAGCCAAGCACCACAAGGATGACTCTCAACCATAGTTTAACAACAGATCTTTTGCAAGAAGCAAACGAGGCTCAGTACGCAAATAAAAATTCCCGACTATACCCTGACTTTTTCCTGATTGATAGTCAAAAAACCCAACTTCTTCCCTGACCCATATTGGACAAATTTACAAAACTAAGCAAAAAAATGGAAGCTTATAGATATGCAATCTACATGAACTTGCCATAGCACTGCACTTAGTGGTAAAACTCAAATTTGCTGACAACTAATGAAATAACCACTTTGCGAACAACTATATATGAGTTAACGAAAGCGATATGTAGATCAAACAATTTGCTGTATTCCCTGATTTTTCCCTAACTTAGATAAATATTATAGAAAATTTCCTAACTATTCCAGGCTTTCCCAGACTTTCGTCAAAATAGCCTATTTTCCAGGTTTTCCACGTTCAACCTAAACCCTGTGTAACAAAGGTATACATGTATTTTTTTATAAGGAAAAAGTTTATTAGAAGATGAGGCTCAAATTTTCAAAATCTTAAGAAAATCTTAAGAAAATCACGAGGCTCAATTTTCAAAATTAAACATTTATATTGGCCAAAAATCGATAGTTCATCATTACTGCATTCAAAATTTTAAAGATGGAATTCAAATTCAAGTATGCAACATTAATAACGAATGTGTAACCCATTTTAGTCATTTTATATCAGAAAAAGTTAAGAAAAATTTAAGAAAATCTCAGGCTCAATTTCGGGAAAAGTTAAGAAAATTGAGGCTCAGACAAAATTATGGTTTTCTTATAAAAAAAGACGTGTAGTGAAGTTGAAAAAAATAGTTGAAAAATTACGAGAGGGCTTACTGTCCCAATTCAGGGCTACATGTAGTCACAATTTAGGGGAACGCAAAGGAAGATGCATAGAAAATGTATGATGGCCCAAATAGCAACATCACTGCGACGTACCTTGGCAGTTTCGAAGGCTGATAGCACAGTTTGCCTTGAATCAGACAGGATAAATGTCATCACGGCACTGAATATTTGTGGAAGGCTTGCAATGCATTTTTCACCATCGATCCTGTAACCAGACAAAGTAGAGACCATGAAGTGGAAATCAAAACATATAATACCTAGATCATAAAGTACAGGGTGTCACTATGAACCATTTTGCTAGCAAACACCATTGAATTTCGAAGACAGTTCTATATAACTTCTAAGTAAATGCACTATTTATCATTTCTTTTTATTGTTTATCTTATGCTTTCTAAAAAAAATTTGTTTATTACTGGTAATATCATATATATTCAAAAGATATCCTATCGTTGCAATCGAGGGCACATGACTCGAAAGACCTTCCAGATTTCTTTTCATGTGTCCTCTTCAACTTATATATCTTCACTTACTCTGTATTAATTCTGTATCAATGTATTAGTTTAGTAGCTTGTATTAATCTTCGATTACTATTGTTAAAAGTTGAGAAAATACATGAAAAAAGAATTAGCCCTAAGCTACTCTTTCGCACTGAATAGAAGGGAAGTATAATAAGCAGGGGGGTTAGTATTTTTGCTAAAAATGCATAATTTTGGGGGTTGTTAATAGTTGGGGGGGTCAATGATATAGTTTGGGGACCCATACTTTTTAAAACTATAGCAATTAGTTATTAACATTGTATAAGTATAAGGTAAATAGTTTGTTTTGATTTCCATAGTTGCTAATATTGACTTGCGTTGACAAAGCTGTATTTTACTTACTTATCCTTTTTAAAACTTTGAAATCTAAGGGTTAGTAAAAGGGGGGTTGGAAATTTTTTTAAATTGCTTAGTTGGGGGCAATTAATAAATGGAAATGGGTGGTGAAATTTTCAAAAATATGGAATCGTGGTCCCCCTACTAAACGGTGCGAAAGAGTACGCAAATGGCTGCTTGATCTTACGATTAGTAGCCCTAATTTTCATTCCCTATCGCAGAGGTAGCCAACCTGTGAGAAGCTAAGAGCCGCATTCTTTACTGTCATACAGCAAAGAGCCACATCAAAGCCATAGGAACACATCAGCATTACTCCCAATCCTATTCTCTTATAAGTTAATATCTTCTTAAACACAAATGAAGCAGACATATATAAGAAATCCACACATAAATATGAGTAAAAGAGCAACATGAAACCAGGCGGGTTTGCCACTCCTGCCCTATTGCTACAAGAGGGCATTTTTGTCAGCACTCCATAATGAAGGGTGGAACCAAAAAGCAGCAGAGATGAAAACAGAAGCGACCTAATAATCAATAAAGGTGCCACTTGATAAGAATTGGGCTCGGTGAAACTTTTAACTACCTAATAGCTTGGGGTTGGAATGTGGAACACGGGCCATGTAACAAACTTTAAAAAAGAGGGGTGGTTGGAATACACGGCAAGAAGTGGAAAACTAAAAATGAACATTGGATGGCAATGAGCAAGCACTCAATCCAGCAAATGTTTGCGTCAATTGTTGCTTGAACTGACAAAGGAGATCCGTAGGTCATCGGAATGACCTCAGTAGTACGAAGTCAAACGACATCATCCAAATGTGGCAGGGAGGGTGAAAGTTTTCGAAATTAACTAGTGGAAGGGGCGGTAAAAAATTACCCTAGGGTCGTGTTTCCCAACCTTTTCCTCAGTATCTCTATAGGGAATGTGAATAACAGAAAACAATGTTGTGAAATATATACAAACTTTTGATAAACATATACAAAAGACAATTTCATAGATTGTGATTAGATATGTCATCATACGTAAGTTTCAGCAAGAAGAATGCTTAAAGCTAACGTAAAACAACAAATATAATTCATCAGGTCCCAGATCCCAGTACTTCTAGATCCCAGATCCCAGTACTTGGCAGGGAATTCCCGAAGGCTAGAAAACAAAACCCTAGGTTTAGCAAAAAAGTATGGAAAACAAGGAAAACAGGCATCAGAATGTAAATTCCTCAAAATGAAATACTTTATTCAAAAGAACATAGTATGTATGCTATTGTATGATGAAATAGGAATGAGAGTTACAAATAAGGCCAGTAGACACTGTAAATGTTAAGCTTACATGCTCAAGTTGCTGTATGCTGACTGCATCACCCTGAGCCAAGCAGCTGCAGTATTTACGTCATTGAGACTGGGTTGGAAATCATACAGTGCCTGAAAACAAGATTGTTTTTCAAAAATTGTGATAAACAATTATATGCTGGTATGATGACGAGAAGACGTAACAACAACAAAGCGTTCTCTCATTTCAACTGATATGCAAGATAATGGAAGGCTTGTTTTGCATTAGTAAGTACGTCAAAAAGTCGTTGTTGTTTTCGTTTTCGCCGTTTCTACTGGCAGAAGGGTTTTCAGTTGCAGTACTACATAGCAAACCAGCAAAAACAAACCACTATGATTTTTCCATTAAGAGTGGCAGGCAGGTGAGACTCAGGTGGGTGTGAGGTGAACAATCCATTCAAAGTCTGAAGACAATTCAGCTTTGTAATCTAAAAACGAACAGGCTTGGTCAAATATAGTAAATAAATAATAATAAAGCTAACAATAAAGCTAAATAATAAAGCTAATAGCCCAACTGAGCCACGATCCGATTTCATCAAATTAGTTACCATAATTATTCGATTGACTGCACGGTGTCCTTATTCACTTTTTCCAATTTTAGGGATCCACTTATTCAGGGCGTGTGCTTATTTGAGGGAGTGAGCTTATCATAAATTTCACAGATAAGATTCTTCATCTAAATTTTATCGAAACAGAGAGTACATCAGAGAAATGCTTGAAAAAGAGTGCTTAACAAATCTCAACATCATCATGAATATAGGGTGTGTTTATTCTAGAATATTAATATATTTGCTCTCCATCATTACCTAAGGTGCGATTAATCAACGGGGTGCGCTTATTACAAATTTTTACTCGGAAGGGGTGTGCTTATCCGGGAGGTGCACTTATTGGAAGAGGATGCGGTAAATCGAATAATTACGGAATTATTATCATCATAACTACACATTCGGTTGTCGAAATAAATTTTATCGAAGTCAAACAAGTACGCTCAAATAAAGGATAGTTCTAGAAGTAGCATACTAAAAAACTCACAGTGTTACTAGCTCTCATAAGATTCATAATTGCTTCTACAGCTGCCTTGAGGTTCTAAAAAATAAAAAGTTAGAATAAAAACTACGCGCGATACAGCCATAATGAGGATAAACAGGTGGCGGCAAAATTTGAGCGTTTCCAAGAAAGTCACAGGCGGTGAGACTGATATGGGCTGGGGGGACAGTAGCTCAACCTTTTTGAGAAGTAAAGAGATGAATTTTAGCAAAGAGCAACCACACCCTAACTGGAAAAATAAACAGCCTCCTTATTTCAAGAAGGGCTCATCGTTCATGAAGCGAATGACAGTAGGAGGCCTTGAAAGTGGGGGGCCGCACCAAAGTTATATCAGCTTTTGGGTTTAGGGTATATAACCTGCATACTAAAAACTCTTTTTTTGAAAAAGTTGAGGGGGGAGCTGTGGCCCCACCCCCTTGTGGCGCGGCCCTTGGAGGGTAAGAGCTGTATTCAAGTGGAAAATGAAGCAGAAAAAATCTTTGCGATATTCAGAGCTTGCACAAAATTGTTTATAAACATAAAATAACAGTGGAAAGACTCACAATGGTAATAATGATAATAGAGATGGTACTTATTACAATCATGATTTAATGAGAATCGTGCGCACTCTTGTCCCAATATACGTTGAGGTGCAAAATGGCCAAAATTGCGGATGATAGTGGCCCCAAAATGGGCACAAATTAGTGAACATTCGTCCATTAAGAAATAGAAAATTACCTCAGTGGGAAAATGCTGTAGTACCATCTTCAAAAAGTTAAGAATATGAAGGGTCATTGTTTGTGTTTCTGCAAAAAAACAAATGGAAGGAACACATTTACATTTACTCACTTTACATCAACTACAGCAAGACCAAGTGTCTTGTGGTATTGGAGGAAAGCAGATGAATCTTATAGCAATGACAATTGGGGGTCTGGTAGAAATAGAGGGGAGATAAAGGTGGCGAGAAAGGAACTGTTCACCATACCTCAAATGGCGATGAACAAAGGTAAGTGTCCTATCAAACACCGACTGTGGTCGGAGCAGTAAAGGGCAATAGGTAGCAAAGATAAGCCGTGCATAATTATCGGCAATTGGTGCCAACACAAAAATTATAAAAATTATGAATAAATTATCAAACAGGCACCCCTCTATAACATATGAAAGCATATCTATTACCACAAAACAAATTGTAGGAAGTTTCTTGTGTACTATGGTTGGAGCAGTAAGGGACTATGGGTAATAGTGATAATCTACAAGGAAAACCATCAGGGTTCATATCCAATACGTTAATCAAAATTCCCTGACTATTCCCGGACTTTTCCCTGACTGACAGTCAAAAACACCCAGTTTTTCCCTGACCCCCATTTCACATATTTACAAAGATAAGTAAAGCAAGCGAAGCTCAATAGATAGGTAATGCACATATACTAGCTGTAGTACTATGTGAGATGATAAAGTTCACATTTACTGACAACAAATGGAACATCCACTTTGCGAACAGCCATGCGGGAATTAATGAACATGATATGTGGACTAAATAATTTGCTTTCCCTGATATTGATAAAAATTATGGAATATTCCCTAACTATTCCAGGTTTTCCCTGACTTTTCGCAAAAAATGGCCTATTTCCCAGGTTTTCCAGAGACTCAGTATGAACCCTGACCATACGCAATTAGGGGCAATTAGCAACCACCACAAAATTACAAGAATATTAAATGAATTATCAAACTGGTACCCTCTCTAACATATGAAAGCATATCATTTACTATAAAACAGATACATCAAGGAAGTTTCTTTTGTACTATGGTTGGAGCATCAAAGGACTATGGGTAATATTGATAATCAACAAGGTAAAGCATATGCAAATACGGCAATTAGTGCCATCTGAGAGAAAAATGAACGCTCATCAAAAACATATTTCATGACTAAAACCCACCTGCATCTTGTCGCTGTAGATAGTGTAAACAAAACTTAGTTGTTGATGAGGCAGTCACGTGGTTAGTCTTGTTCGCAAGATTCACTTTGATTAATGTAGCAACTTCCACGTGTGCTGTTTTCCTCACCTAAGAAAGACAGAAGCAAATTTACAATTTTTAAAAATAGGGATAAAATTAAAACTAATCAGGAATGACGGCCACTTTGATTTGAAAGCGCGAGATGTTTCCAATGTTTATAATGACTAATGCTTTAATCGGAATGAAGTAGGGGAGCTTAGGCTATTAAAACCCAGCGCAAATGGATGATTCTTGTCTTTCAGAGGAAGGAATTCTGCAAGAGACTCAAAAATCTACCCTTTCGTAGTTGTATACCAAGCATGTAGCTGGATGAAATGTCATGAAGGGGTGAAACCTGCCCGTACCATCATTGTGGGGAGTCAAAAACCCTATTCGATAGGTTTAAATCTCCATGTCATTAATTCTGTTGGGGGTAAAGCTATGCAAAATTTTTTATTTGGGGTAATTGCCCCTTCGTGCCCCCACAGTAGACTGTTTCTCGAAGACAGAATGACAAATGCAAAGATCTCTCGTTTGTGGGTAGTAGAAGCAAAAACTTTCAAAGATATAAGTACACCAAGCAAAACGTTTTCAGCACCTGGTCTCGAAAATCATGTTGCATGATCAAAAAGCCATTTTTGAAGGACAAAACTCTTTCTTATGGATTTCGACGGCATAATCACCGTCTTGGAAATGTTTCCGCACATTGTTGCACCTCAAACATTTGGCCAAATTGCTAATGCCTAAAACCATTGGGGCATTCTTTGAAGTGTCCTAAATGAAATGAAATAGCAGCTATAGTTTACCTTAGGCTTTGCTGATGTCGTGAAACTAAGAATAGATTGAAAAAGGTGCTGCGTTGATGTGCTTTGCCAAACAATTGCCTCTTGGTTCAAAAGCAGCGTTGAAAGACAGCAAATGAGCTGAAAGTTAATTGAAATTATGAGAATTGAGCAGCAGTTATTAAGCAAAAGAAAACAAAAGTAAAAAAATCTCAAACAATGAGTATGTGTCATGTAGAGTAAGAACGCTCGATAACTAGATTCGAAAAACCACTAAATATGCTAAAAACACGGTTCATGGCAAAGGGTCTTAGACATTGGTAATAGTTATGTTATACGATCCTGTGAAGGAGCCATTATTGCATTGTCGTTGTTGCTGTTCGATATAGATAGAAACCTCATGATTCAAATTAGAGAGTGAGTTAGGCAAGACTTAGACAAAGAGCTTAGACATAGCTTTAAGAGATAAACTAGACCGCCAAGAATTAACACAAGAAAATGATAAAAAATATGGTCGGGTTCGCTTGTAGCTGCCTAATACAGGGGTTCCCTACCAGGAATGTGAGCTCCATTCCGGGGGATGCGAGAAGCGTCTACCATAGTGGCGAGAAACTGATCTATTCATTACTTTCCTGCTGCCTTGAAGAAAGTATATATTGTAAGGGGTGCGAGGTCAGGGCGACATTTTCCAGGGGTGCAGGAGGAAAAAGGGCCTAATACGTGTAGTAAATTCAGACTATTAATATGGACTCTATTTACTTCCGTGTATTATCATTATTATTGTCACTGTTGTTGTTGTTGCTTCTTTTATATACATTTCATATTGTTTTAGAATGTAATTGTTGTTGTTCGCTTAACGTGAATCATATTCTCTGAACATAGCTCTCCGATATAACAGTAGGTAGATGAATTCTTTAGTTGTAAGGTATTGCAAACAGTAAGCTGTCCAAACATGACTAAAATCTCACAAAACAGCAATGAAGATTACACATATATTACTGGTATCATCCTCCTAAAGTAACAAAATACAAATAGCTATCTTACGAAGTTCCAAAGACTGGGAAAGTACAGAATTGTGCTAAAAATACATATAAAATCATGCAAACAGAACAGAGTATGAAATGTTACTTACGTTTTTCAAAAGAGCAGACTTATCAGAATTGCTATACTTTGCAAGAACAGTTGAAAGGAGCTTCGATGTCTCTGAGAATTTGAGCCGTAGTACAGATTGAGGTAGCCTGTAGTGAAACACACATATTTGATTTGACTTCACATTTTAAAGGAGGGTGGCCCTTCAGTAAGGACTGACCTACAAGAGGGTCTCTGTCTACATTACACAACACATGTACAATCATAGAAATGCAGGCAAAGTTAGGAAAACCAGGCGATGCGAGGAGATGGGACAATCACACGTCATACGCAAATGCCTTGACAACAGGAGCAGATTTGCCAAAGGAGAAAGGGTTGCGACATCCCAGCGTACTCTGAAATTCAGTCATCAACTAGGTAAAACGGAATGCAGTTTTAGTCATTCAGCATTTATGCACGAGTCAAAATGAATCCCCACCCTCCCCACTTCGGAACACGTGGGGCATTGGTGAGGAGTTGTTGCCCTTTTGCCGATTGTTGCGTCCGCATTACATAGGGGATTGACACATATTGGAACTTCCACTATGTAATGTAGGGCATTAGGTGGGGATTCGTAGCTTTAAATCCAAGATGGCGACCACTGCAAATTTGCTTCTCGCACGGATAATTTGGGGCCAAAATTTCCCCAGGGGTGGGGCATTTTTCACTTTTCTAAACAACATTTGTCCCACAAAGTGGGGTATTTGTCTGATTTGGCTAACATTGTAATGCCAATCGCCACCTGTGTCCCGAAGTGAGTGGTGTGGGGGTTCAGTTTCATTGGTGCATTAGAGAATATACAGTTACCTGAGAACAAGACTATTCATATCCAGAAACAGGTAAAGACAGAACTAATTAAGTCTCTTATTATGAATTTAAAAGAAACTCATGTTTTAATGGGTGCTATGGTACTACCTGGCATCAACAATATAGCGGTCAAGATCTTATTTTCTACCTGTTCGAAGGTAGAAAATAGGCCAAAAATAGCAAGAAATGTTAATTCACATGGCATAATTGGATAGTACTTATTTACGTTTTGTAGGTAAAGGTGTTGAAATGGTCAATCACATTTACTCTAGTGTACTAAAGGTAGCAATCACATTGAATATTTATATTAAACTTCATGATTTATTGTTGGGTTACTGGCATGGAAATAAAAAAATTATGAGACCAACTATACATAAATATGTAGCTAGAAGTATCCAAAAAATACCAAATAGCATAATCTGAACTGCTCAAGCATATTAATAAATGTATTTTGTCAAGTGTAAAAGTTGGCACAACATCCTAAAGTACATGGTACTCCATATTTAAAAAGGAAGATCAGCCGGCTTGCATTAGATTTTAACTATTTCTCTGTAGCCAACTTGTATTCCAAGTGTGGACATGCATAGGAGATATGTAATGTTATTACTACTATCATTATATCTCTCCTATGCACATCCACACTTGGAATACAAACCATAAGCACTTTCTATTTTAAATGACCTTCTTTAAATAAATATGTATATTGCTTGCTTGTGCTTATATGAGCGGTGCAAAAATGAAATGATTAGAAGATGCTCCCTCCCCAGTCTTCAGTTGTTAGTTAAATGTAAACTTTTATGCAGTACATGGAGAAAGAAATGTCCCTTTTACAGAAACTATAGGCAAAGGAGCCAGATATATGTCAAGACACTTTCTATTGCATGGGGGGGGGCATTTGACCAAATACCTTTACTAAAAAAAAATTCAGGCAAAACAATGTGACCAACTATCTTGCAGCATGGCCAACTATTTGATCATACTTGCAATTTCAGACAAATTAGGGGATGTGGTGTAGTCCAATGCCCCCAATAAACACATTGCTGATAGGGCCCCAGGGGGCAGAGGGTAATTTACCCTACTTATCACCAATACAAAGTGCTCTCTTTAGGCTCACGCAGTTGCCATTTTGCTTGCATGGGTACTCTGAATGCATGTTCCCCTGCTTTTTGAATGTTTAGTACATACTTGACAAAACCACAACAGTGAAATAAACAATACTATTTTAAAACAAGGAAAAAAGACTAAGACAAAAAATTCAAAGGACGTAATCTATGTAAAATATGATATCTGCATCAATTTACCTTTTCATAACAAGATGAAGAAGAAAGATTATGGCTGACAGAGATTCATCATCAGTTGCAGCTTGGAGTGCAACCATCTGTAAGCAAAAGAAAAATGCCATTCAACAGTGTATACAAAGTAATAGCAGTGTCTTGTCTAATCTTCTATCCAGGTGAAGTGACTCATCACAAGGACACTTAAGGACTTTTGGGGGGCAAGAGAACAAAGTGTCCCTGGGTTCCATCAAGTCAGCCTATATGGAAAAGGCCAAAAATTCAACAAATACTTGTCCACTTCTAAAATTCTTGCAAATGCAGCACCATTATCATAGCATAGTGGTCTTGGAAAATCTCCTTACAACAGGCCCTGACTGTGGCCCAAAGTGGCGGTAGACTAAATCTCTTGCTTGGTGCTATAACGGCCAGTGTAACAAAGGGTAGTATTAAATTAGGGCCAGCATACAAAGGGCTAATAAGGTAATCACTATAGAATAAGCAATGAGTAAGCATTAAGCCATAGCTTGAGTTGCACCTCACATAATCAAACTCCTGCACACTGAATATGTGTGTTTTAGCCACAAAACCCTTTGGTCATTAAACATGCTACAGTCTCCTGATATTACTCTTAATAAAGGGATAAGTGGCTCACAAGCAACACACATAAAGCTCTACCAAATTGAAATTTTCAGGCATGATCATAATCATATATCATATGTTATAATCACATATAATCCAAGCATTTGATCTCTTTTGATAGATAGAGTAAAATTAACAACAACATCACTTACTAGAGCACCAAAATATTCTGTTTCCGTTTCACTCCCACCTCTGGCCCTAATCACCTATTGTTAGAAACAATGATTATGAAACAATTATGAAGCAGCTTCTCTAATTTTTTAAATTGTAATAGAAGATACATATGCCAGACTTTATTACATTAAACATCTTCTTATAAAAAAATGTCTAGAAGAAACATGAGGCTATAATTAGGCAAAACTTAAGAAATATTTAAGAAACTTGAAATAACAGGTTTTACAAGAACATTTTTGGTCAAACTGGAAAGAAAATAGAAAGAACAACCAATACATGCCCCACAAAACCTGAGCATTCTTTTTCTTGTGTCACAGTTGCAGTCTGGATTAATACATGTTTTTTTTTATAAGAAAACCATCACTTTCTCTAAGCATCAACTTTCTTAATATTGCCCAAAATTGAGCTTGAGGGTTTCTTAAAGTTTTCTAACTTTTTCTGAAATAAACTGGAATTTTTATGCCATCTTTAACATTTTGAATGTAATAATGACATAATATTGAGTTTTTGCCAACAAAAACACTTAATTTTGGAAGCCGAGCCTTGTGGTTTTCTCAAGAACGTCTTAAGATTTTGGCAATTTGAGCCTCATTGTCTTATAACCTTTTTTCTTATAAAAAATGCATTATTGGAACTATTAAGCATTTAACAAACATTTAAGGGTTGATGTGACCAAATATCAAGAAACATCCAATACATGTAACTTAATTCAAATTACAGACATTAATAATCATGAACATCTAATTTATACTCTCATCAGCTTTTTTAATGACATCATACATCTGATAAAAGACAAGTGAAAAAGTGTTGACTTCAATAGTCCCTTTTCAATAACAAAGTTAATAATAAAGTTTGCACAAACCTCTGTTACAGCTGCAAGGACGGCACATATCTGAAAGGGAATATTATAGCAGTAATTTTGATTTCTTTCTTAGTGTGAGGAAAAAGTACTTCTTGAATGTTAGTTGTATGTTAATGTATGTTTATTCATACAAATACATGAAAATAAATATCCAGCTATGTATATGTGTAACATGCAAACATAATGTGAATTCACAAGGACCTCAGTAGTGAAGCAAACCTGTTTATGTTGTTCAAGAGGGGATGCCCACAGTTTATGAACTTTCTCAAAGGTCAGGTTAGAGCAGTCAGTGAGTCCACTGATTGAAATTGGAGCTGATGAAGCATGGGACTGGGAGATTGTTTTCTCACTGTTAATTTCAGCATCAAGATCTGTGTCATCATGTTTGGATAGAGCAGCCACAGTAAGTCCTTCATAGGAAGAAAAGATATGTGAAAAATTTATAAACAAAGAGTTTATTGCTTCCAGAGATATTATTGACAACATAATATGACAGAGGTATTTTCAGTAGAGTTTATGTATCTGAGATTTTCTAGCCAAAACTACTATTTTCAAGGCATGTTTTTTTATATTGCAATATCTTTGATGTGAAAAAGCAAACTAGGAATTAAAATTGATGTAACATCTCAACAACTACTCATTTATTCTAGGCTGGAAATTTGGTTTACTATGTGGATAATATAAATGTTTTAAGAGTTCATGGTGCTATTCTGAGGTAAATTCCCAAAACTTTTTGCACAGGTTAGATTTCAAAATTTTTGTGAATAACCTAAAGTATTTCACTTTTCACTCATTCAAATATGCGGCCAGAAAACCTTTACACTAATCATGTGCACCCAATATTGGTAGCGGACAAAGCAAGTGCACAGGGAAGCTATTGCGGGCACTCATCAAAGTTTCCTGTCTGGGAATTAAACTCCATTGGCTTGGTTCTATAAAACTACCAAACTGCCAGTTCATGTGTAGCATATCAAGCTTTAAAGTAATCACAACAAGCTCCCATTCTCAGCCCCCAATTGCATATAATTAGCCTTTACCCCCAACTGAGGCACCACTTCAATTTTTTGTTCATCCAGTCTTTGCAGAAGACCAAGAAGCCAACAGAAACATCATAACATTCATGTACTACAACAGGGGTGGATCTTTCAGAGCTGGGCTTTGGGGGGCATCTAATTCATTTTATTGTTTATTTCATGCGGGAAGTTTCTTTACACAGCTGTTTGCTATAGGTAATATTACCATTTGGGTGAGGCCATGTGGCCCCTCTAGATCTGCCCCTGTCCTGAAAACAGTTGCTGCCCAAGACTTGCGTATTTTTGTCTGTTCTTACACCGTAAGTGTTACATTTGGAAATACAAATGATCAACACAGACCTGTTTTTACAAGACTAGATGGGCTTTGATAGGGCAGTAGCAAGCTGTTCTTCACTTGATCACGGTGTTTTCGGACCTGCGGATTGCTAGTACATGCATCACCCTTCCTCCATCTGTGTTTTGGCTTTGCAGCGCGTGAAATCCGATTTTTTCCCATTTTCAAACGATTTTTTTTCCCACTTACATGTCCCTCGTGTGGAAAATCTTGAATAAACAGCAACAACATTCTCACTGCGAGGCTGTTGAAATAGAGCTGCCAGTGGAACAGCAGGGACGGTGTGTCTGTTATCGAAAATGAACACAGTTTCAATGCTATCTTTTGTCTTCAAATCATGTCGCAGGATTGGCGCTCAGTGTTTGTATAAATATAATTTATTACCTCATGTTTATACTTTGGAAGTCTACCTCAATCAAAATAAGTGTATTTGGCAAAAGTTGAATGTATTATAATCAAGAGTTCCAAGCCCAGGTCCAGATTGGAAACTTTGAAAAGTGCACGAGGGGATTTACGCGGCTGCAAGTAGCTTGGATGAGAATTTTGCGCGGCTGGGAGTATTGTGCGCGCGTCTTGGAGTAACAAGTAACGTATAAAATTATCTTGCTAGAAGACTTTTGCGCGGCTGGAATTCATTACATAAGGATTGCACCGCTGCAATCACAGTTGACAGCTGATATGCGCGGGGGAGAAATCCAATCCGGGCCCAGGTTGGAAAACATGTATGT
This sequence comes from Cassiopea xamachana, assembly GCA_900291935.2. NCBI lineage: Eukaryota > Metazoa > Cnidaria > Scyphozoa > Rhizostomeae > Cassiopeidae > Cassiopea > Cassiopea xamachana. The sequence continues at coordinate 9,527,128 of OLMO02000297.1, forward strand.
TTTTCCTATGCGTAGCTGCGAGCGGCTTGACTTGGTAAGGTGGGAGCTGCTAGCAGATCCAAAATCAGGTCCAAGTTGCAAGAGGTGTGAGCTGCAAATTAAAATTGATATCAATGCAATATTTGTAAAGTGTCTCAGTGGTGATAAGTATAACGCTCTCTTTCAAGTTGAACCAAAAGTTCTATCAAAGGGGGGTTTGGGGAATGTCATGCCACTCATACAAAAGGTCTTGTCGGCAGATCTCGCCTTTAATCAGCAAGTCGTGCTATCTTTTGAGAGCTTTTGCAACTGGTAGACACAATACAAAGTGCAACCTGTATTAGAGCATTTGATATGCTGAGAAAAGCATTTAGCTTAGAAAAGCTTCATCAGCACACCCTACAACTTCACAATAAATTTTGCAAATTGTCAGCTGAGGTGCAGTGAAAGCCACTTTTTTGAGTGATAGAATGAGTCTGCTGTGTGGTTGTAAAAGTTTGAATATGTAATGATTAACCTGATTAAGGTAGGAGACTTCATTGTTTAAGAACAAGAATCACCAGTTCAAATGCATTTCTTCCTTTTGAAACAAGATGGATCAATAAAAAGTGAAATTCAAAACCTCTTACCATCATTTTCTTGGAATGAGACATCAAAAGCACTACATTATTTTCATATCTTTTCTGAGAGCTTTGTGGCACTAAAAAGGGCATTTGCCACATTTACAGCCAAAGTAAAGGGTTTGGCCCCCAAACGCCCTTTTCTCCCTCTCCCCATCTTCCTAGCTAAATTTTATTGTGTGCCGCATCCCAAGAGTGTTACTTCATAATGGGCCTGTTTGAATCACATGAAATCAAATCAAGAGAGACTGCAATATAGACCAAAGAGTGTATCGCACTTTCAAAAATGCATGCGAGAAGAAAAGATGCATCATATGGCTTTTTATTAAAGCAGAAGGAATAGAATACTACTACAGAGAAAGGGCACAAAGCACATGGAAAACTTTCTTAGGTGCAAGTACAGTTCATATTTGATAGGACTAGGACAGTTTCCATTGCTGCATAGCAGCGAGTGAGTGCAAGTTTTCAACTTGGATGTCCTACTGAATTCATTGTCCAGGGTTTACACAGTCAGGGGGAAGTATCCATTTTGCTTAGGTCAGGTAATGACAGAAATGTCATGGAAGCTTGCAATGGTCAGGATAAAATAGCACTTTTGTACTGTAGGTCAGGAAAATATTTCATTTTTGATCATAGCTGAAATGTTGAAGTTTTTAATTTACATGTTGTAAAGTTTGTTGTTGTTAAACTTTATCTTTGGCATTATAATTTGATCAACCCAAGAAATTGCTGATTAGTGTTGGCTTCTAAAGTCATTAGTCAAAGGTGTTGTTAACACCATGCTAGAAATAGTGACTGTGTCAAAAGCTTAATATTGATCCCATAGATTAGTGGTTAAAGGTTGTCTTTCCATAAAAATTCAGGTGAAAGTGTAGGTTTTCATGAAAAAATTCAGCGTAAATTTGTGTTTTTAGTTAAAAGTCAGTGAATTTGTTGTCCCTATCAATCAAGACTTTATCTGTACTGGCATGCTAATGCACCTCCATTGCAAAAGGATATTGCGACTATTTTGGTAGTAGCAGTCCAGAGGTAAACATTTAGGTTGTTGATAAAGAAAAGCTAATGTGTTGTTCAATGCCTTCTTGCAATTATCCAATGTGGAAAGTAAGATGGTTGTGCACTGAACAGCAACAATTTTGAAGCTTTTTATGCATGACAGTTTAATTAGTATATAAAACCTTATGCAGCAAAGAGCAGTTTGCACTAAATAGGTAATGAGCTTTTTTGTGCACTACTTTTCTGCCTGTGTAGTGGACATGTCTGGTGCACATCAGTTTCTTTCCATGCTGGTCAATTATTCCCAAATTCATGACCTGTTTGTTTACTGCACAAACAATTTCAATTGTCAAGAATTCATAGTGTGTGTCCAAGGTAAACTCCCACAATTTTTTGTGCAGATCAGATTTCAAAATATTTATGAATTGACGTGTTTGACTTTTCCCCTTTTTAAATGTGTGGCCAGACAACCACTACACTGATTGTATGCATCTAATATTGGAAAGTGCAAAGGCTAGTTCACAGGTAAGATGATGCATGCATGTAGCAAAGTTTCCAATCTAGTCTGTTCATTAGACATGTCTGATGCACATCAGTTTCTTTCCATATTAGGCAGTTGTTGCCATATTCAAGGCATCTTTTGGCATGCCAGCATGCAAAGCCCAAATTTTCATGCATAATTTTGGTTCATGAGAATTGTCTTGTGTGTGAAGCTGCCATCCTTGGCAAACCAGCTCTTTTATGCATGTTATGAATTCTGCCAAGGCTTAGTTTATTTCCATTTTATTTCTAGCATTTACAAGCAAAGAGTACACCTTTAGAAGGGCTTATGCAACATCAATAACATGCTTCAAAGTACCTCAAGCTGCACCCAGTTTTGGTTACAGACAGTGCTACCACAGCAGTTTACTACTTGGGTCTGATCATTTAAAAAGTAAATTGGTACATGGTCACCGAGACTGGAAGATATTTGGATTTCAAAGGAACATTACTTTAATCAGCAAACGTGGAAAAAAAAAGAGTGTGAAGTCAGTTGTCAAGAGGTTTAAGAGACTGGGCTGTGGTGCATTAAAGCGATGGAGGTCAGGAAAAAATCATAATATGAGGAAGAAGTCAACAAATCAAAAAAGACGACTACGAAAACCAGTGATTGTTAGAGGTCGCCAGTTAAGAAAGTTGAATAAAATGCTGAATGGATGGTAGCAGATAAGAAAAGTCAATTCAGTACCAACAGTCTTGTCTCAAAAACAATGAGTTACTTTGCAGACTAAAAAGCATTAGTTTACAGAACAAGCTTATGGCAGTGGCACATGGTGTTATAAAGTTTTGAGTTTGAAATATAGGAACTAAATGGGTAATGGAAGAATTTTTCAAAACACTTCATTTATACATGTAAAGAATCTGCTCATTGTATGGCATGGATTTTATCTTAATTGATATTGATAAAGAGTTACTATTAGAAAAAACTGGAAATATTACACCAATTTTCTATTGAGATACACTTTTAACGAAAAATAAACTTCTATTCCATTACAGTTTTGACAAAAAGCTGTGAGCAGCTGATGATATAAGCACTGGATAGAAATCAACCTGGCTCTGCTTCTGATCAGTGCTTGGCCAAAAAATAATTATGGGATAAAACAGATGGGGTGACAATACATTAAATGGATCTGATAGGAAAAGTATGCATACTAAAAAGTATCCTGCATAAATTTTGATAATTTTAATTTCTAAAAATTAACAAAGAGAGGAAGACAATAAAGATAAAAGTTTTGCTTTTGCTTTCCTTTGATATACCTCTGATAACAACAGGGTGGTTGCAGAGGAATCTATCAATAAATGAACCACAAAGATAGTTACTTTACATAGTACAGATACAAAAGTTAGGCTTATAGGCAATTCCACCATCAACTGGGATAAGTGTGAAGCCCATCATTCTAGATTTTCTCCTGCCTGTGGTAAAAGCACATCAATATTGCAAGATTACATCACAACTAGACATTCGGTACTCCTCTATTGAACCTGAGTGCATTCAAATTGTGGGACAGGGTGCATTACATTCAGGCACAACAAGATTGTACCTTGACTTTTTACATTGCCAGAGCTCTAGCTGCTCAAAAAAATAAGGAAAATAAACTTTCTGCAATGGCTAATGTGATTTTTGAAACATGGAACTTGTAATATTTTGGCAGAACAAACCAGAAATAGAGAATCTCAATTTGATGAGGAAACTGCAACAATTTTGCAGATAACAATGAATGAGAATAAATCTGACTGCTCCAGAGTACCATTTCAATTTTAATTTGAAATATCCTGGCATGTCAGACTTATGCCCATAGCACATAAAAACACAACTTTGGTTATACCCTATTTCATGGCATATGACTATATGCCACTTCAAAGAAAATAAACATTTCAATAAACCATTCTTCCCTTTGCATAAAACTATCCTCTCTAAATTTTACAGAAAATTTGGCAAAGCCAAAAAAGTTCCTTCTCTGGACTATTGAGTATATTCAGTCAGATAATTAGTTTACTTGATGAATCATAACTAAGAAATTTTAAAAAATTAGGAGATGAAATGTTAATTTTCCTGCCAGTAACTTCAAACTTGATTTTTTTCCCAATCTTAATGGAATTACCTCTATGTCTCACTATTTACAGAATAGCCAAGTTGGTACTAGGGATGAAATCTTCAAATTTTACAGTCTTCCAATACAATCTAGAGCAGACTAGCAGATGTGGAAAAAGTACTAAATCCTGGGAACAATTTCCAAACTTTTTTTGTTGAAAGTCCTTGCAGAAAATTATGCAGGGAACTCTTGAATGTAAAGCTCTAATGAAAATTCCATTTGATTTAGAAGGAAATCCCTTGCCATTTGTATGTGAGCAACTAAAGCTGAGCAGTGTACGCTCCACTTCCACAGTCTAGCTCTTTTCTTGCTTTGCTTTATTGAAATAGCCTATGTCACAGACTGCGTTGAGGTGTTTGACATAACATCATGTTGAATAGCAACTTTATGGTCGACTCCTTGCTCATCTAGATATGACTGTTCATTGTCGTAAGGCTCATCCCCAATTTTGCCAACAAAACGACCGCCATTGCTTCTAACTCTTCGACATGCATGCTGGTGGCGTGATTCATGCAAATATTTCTAAAAATAAATAGAAAAATAACAAGTAAGTGATGAGGGCAGAGAAACTGACTGTGTTTCAACTCATCCAGTATGTACCAGAACAAACTTAACCACCATGTAATGTCAAGCATGTTGTTCCTAGCTACTACTGTTCTGAAATGAAGCTGACTAACAATAAATATGAAAACAAAACAAGCTACATAGATAGGTATACATAGCTAGGATTCTATTCACTATAACCAATCTCTATCTACCAGATTAGAACGTTTGGAGATTTAGACAAATTTATGCATCTGTAGGCTGCTAGAATGTGGCACACAATCAGTTACAAAATAGGGTGCAAGAAGCATGTGGCTATAACTGCAGCTGAAATGCTAAATAAGTAGTTAATAATACAGCTGCACACAAAAACCTTTTCAATCTTGGCACTCCTACACATAACTTGCTAGGAATTATAGACTAACTTATTTGATCATTACCACAAAACTAGCTGATATCACATATAGAAAGGATTTATGACAAACTATCAGGACCTTTCTCTGTTTTGGTATTTTCCCTTCTGCCTCTAGCTTTGCCCTCGCTTGCCTTCTCTTAATTATCCTGTGGTACTGTTTAGCATTCACATACAATGGCTCATCAAATGTTTCCATTGAAACAGGGAGTCGTTGGGCCAATACTTGTTGGCCATTCATCTGTAAAAACAACATAGATGTTAAGAAACCAACCACATATATCAAACCCATCTTTAAAGCGTACAACAACAGCTTAAAACAGTGTATCTTAAATGCAGGAATGTACTACGCTGGACTATCTACCAAATAAGACTTGAATGCACAAAGAAGTTTCGTAATGACAACTGAATAACTGTCTACTTTGTAGAAAACCAATCTCTCTTACCACAATAGTCTGTGCTGAAGCAGATGTATTCGATGTATTGGCGAGTTCCACTTGGTTTGATGAAGCAGCGATAAGTCGTTGATCGCCGCCAAACATTTGTAGGGTAGCATGTTGTTGTGAAGGGTCGACAATATAGACACCTTTTGATGGGTCTTGGGTAACTATGCTTACTGCTTGCGTTCCTGCAGACTGTACTGAAAAGTGCTGCTGTTGTACACTGCCGTTTGACATATCGGCAGGAGTTTGCGTCGCCATTGAAGGGCTGCTGGTCTCCATTTTTCCCTTTTGTTGCTCTATATCAACCTCGATTTGAAATTGTAGTTGAATCTGCTTCAACCATTGACCTCAAAAAATCTCTTTTGAGATCATTGGTATGGCTTCAACCCAATGCTTCAACCAGAAAGAGAGAAAATTTTGGAAATGTTAGAACAAAGGGAAGAACAATTAACAGCAATGAAGGATAAGGATTGACAGCTGTGGAAAGGAGAGAGGCAATTTGAAAGCATATCAAGAGCTCTACAAAAGTCTTTTTAAAGTCAAAGCAGCTAAAACAATAGAGGAGAAGGATTTGGAAGAGAGGATTGGGATACAAATGAAAGAAATTGAAATCAAAGGAACTAAGTAAATACAGATTGAATTTGAGCAAGATGAGATTAGTAGAGGAATAATAAATCTTGAATGTGGCAAAGCGGGAGATAATGAGAACTGGACAAAGGAAATAATAAGAAAGGGAGGAGAAGAAATGTCAAAATATATTTGAAAAATGTATTTCAACATCTTAGAAGAGAAAGAGAGAGGTAGAGAGAGAGAGAGAGAAAATAAAAGAGGCAGAAAAGAAATTAAAAAACAGAAGAGGGATTTTCTCATCAACATAGTCTGTAAATTATTTGAAAAAGTACTAAGGAATAGGACTAAAAATACAGTTAAAATAGATGAAAAACACCAAAATCGATAAAAGAAAGAAGCAATGACAGGAGACACCAGGATTACTCTCAGAGCGATAATTAAAATAAGGGAAAGCTAAAGAGAAATAGGTACACACTTCAGGAATCACTAACTTGGAGATTTACATAGGAAAATGTGGCTTTTTTCACTACAACGTGTTTGTACGGGCAGGTTTTGCCCCCCGGACATGTCCTCTAGTTACGTGCTTGACACACTTATGGCATACGTAGTCCCCTCCACAATTCTTCCGAGCCCCAAGAATGGCGCTACCTTCGGCACCTACATTTCTATGCACTGTCGGCACTTTCATCATATCCATGACCTATTTTTTCAGCCAATACGATAGGTTTTGTCCGTTAAAATTTTCTTTGACACCGCTCGCTGTCAGCACTTTTGCAGCACTAGCCCCCCAGCATTTTTTCTCCGGCGCCACCACTGGCCTAGTAGATATGAATTAAGCAGGAAAGAGAGAACAAGAAATGCGTTGTAGTTTGCATCAAATAGTAGAAATAAAGATACAAACACCTGTGGGAGAGATGAAAGAAATAGAAGTCAAAGAATTGGAAAAGCAAGGGACTGTATTTGTACTACTGATGTATTCTGTTGCAGGCCCATAGCCATTTGGTGGTATGGGAAGGCAAATACCACCCCTGCATATCATGATGCCAGATTTTTGGCACCCCTGGGAAATTTTTTGCAACTTGTTATAGTTGTTTTATATTTGTAAATAAGGAGAGATCTCCTGAAATATTGGTTGAACTTAACCTTTGTATTCGTGACATGCTAGAAAGTTCAATCTTTTCCTGAAAACACATTGTCCATTTGATTGTGATAGCATAAAGTATGAAACAAGCTCTCAGATTTTGTACCACGTGATTCCTCCAGTGCAGTTTTGCCACCCCTGAAACACAGGCCTGGCTAAGGGCTTGTTGTGCTGATGCTGCGAAGAAAAACGATATGAGAGAAAAGGTAATGACACATATAACAGCAAAATTGTTTGTAGGAGCCCTTATATACGTGGATGATATTATGGCGGCTGGAAGCAAAGATGTTGTGTAAATGTTGGGAAAAACACCTAAGAAGTATGGAGAAAGCGAGGAAATACACCTTTAATAATGCAAAAGGAAAAGTCATTACATAATAATCAATATAAGGAAAAAGAAGAAGGAGCGAGAATTAGATACAGGGACGAAGCTTAAAGGGTGACCCCCCCCCCAACCTCAAGAAATTGCCCATTCGCAGGGCAAAAGCGGCAGCACAATATATATTTGCAAGGTGACTTACTAGACACAGGGCCATTTTATCAACTTCAATGTTACTAATAATAGCAAAGGAAATTGCAAGGTATAGTTTGATGGTACAAAAAGTATTTAAACAATACAGTGGTTCTGCATAGCAGATCACTTTAAAATGAAGAATGGCAATTTTGAGCAGCTTTTGGCCATTTTTCGTATACTTATCGTTTACAGATTCCTCTTTGAACCAAAATGCATCAATCAAGCAGTGCCAATAACCTGATACATAACCAAAGAGCATGATCTTCAACCTGTAAACTATTTTTGTTCAAAAGTGGCCTTTCGCGATTACTTTGTGCATAAATTAGCATATGTTATCTCATAAAAATTTTTTTCGACCTAAGTTCTAACTTAGTATGACTAGAAACAGCTTTCTTTACCAAGTGAATGTGGAAATGTAATGCCTTTCAACATTTTTCGATCCTTTTTCAACAAAAATTTGTGATTGTTTGACTAATTGTGGAGAAATTTGGCATAAATTGCATGAATTATCTCAAGAATTTACCTTTTTGATCAAAAGTTTTAATTTGGTATTACCAAAAGTGGTTTTCTAGACCTGCAAAATGAGGAAATTCAATAGATGGTACAATTTAAATGTTATCTTGCAACCAGAACCTGTTATTTCAGAATAAAAAATTGCAATTTTGGACAACTGTCATTTCTTTCATAAATTAGCAGATAGCATCCCAAAAAATAATGCTTGATCCAAAATATGACATAAATTGGCCAACACAGTTTTCTCACCTAACAGTCTTGAGAGCACAGTAGTTTTTGGCCCTGTACAGGCCATTTTGGGAGGAAAAAGCGCCATTTTTCCCTTTTGCGGCTAACTTTAGCCTTTTTCTCTGGGAGGGGGTCGAAAAAGGGTTTTCTGAGTCACTTCTTGTCTTTACCTTAAATTCAATCAGATGTGGTTTCATACTGTCAAAAGTAAAGTTTCTGGTACATTTTCGGAAGATTTGAGGCCCGTTCTTGCAAACCATGGAAAATCGTTTTTCTATATTTTCTCTAATGTTTTGTCAGAATTCTAAAAAAAGCGCCTCAACTTGATTACATTTTTCTCAAAATTGTGGAAGCTAATGATGTTCAAGCTTCTATTTTTAGATTTTTATACATATTCCAGCAGATCAAAATGTGCATTTACTTTGGGCGCAGGGTGGACTCTCACTTCCTCGTTGATTGACAGCTGATAAATATGAATGTAACCATCTAACAGACACAAAACAACGTCTAATTGCCAATGCAAAATTTACAATACTCACATATGCAATATTCCTCAAGACAAATACGAAAAAAGATAAGGTGAAAAATGAAAAAATAATTGATGCGGGATGACAAAATGACGCGCACGGGGATGATAGCCAATGTCAGGCACCAGAGAGTAATGGTAGTAATAAAAACCGAGGGGCAACATCTCTTCAAGCTACCGCGATGGAGGAGAACAATTAAATATTTGGGTCTCCCTGCAGGTGTTATGTTATGTGCGGAAGAGACTTGTTGCCATGAAAAATGAGCAGGTATATCCATAACCTTCTTCATCTCAAAACAGAGCCAGTCAAATGTTCTTGCGGTAATCTGCGAGCGTATGCATTACTATTCCGCTTGTAACAGTTAATAGTAACATGCAAATGTTGATGGAAAAGCAGCATATTTGCTGGTGTTGCGAAAATTGGACTCAGAATGAGAGATAAGAAGGGTAAACCAATTTACAACTTTGAATTTTTGAAGTTATAGGTGGAGTAATGACCTTGCAGCTGCCTGAAAACCACAACGCGTAAACAGGATTGAAGAATTATTTTACCAACCGTGTTTACTTTGAGTGCACATACGTTTTGAGAGAGAGGGCATATATTTTCAGTGATGACATGTGAACTTATAAATTGACATATTCACCTTTTAGCCACCGTCCAAGATCTCGAGGAACTACCACCATTTCATTCAGCTGCCAGACAAGGTGATGAAGTTCAGCTGTCACATCTTTTAGAGACACATCCAGGTAGCTTGAATTGAAACATTACCGTAAATTTTTTATTATGCTACTGAATGATACATCTTTCATATTGTGATCTTTTGACATTGAATCATGTCTTTGTTTCTTTTCTGGCGATATAAGAGATATATTGCTTTAGTTCATTCATTAAATCATGCAGGTTGTAGGTTTAATTTGCAGCTAAAGCGGTGTAGCATATATCAAATGTGTTTAGAGCTTTCCATGCCCTTCCAGTTTATGGTCTAGCTCTCTTACGGAGGTACAGTTTTTGCATGCTACGGACATTTTTGTGCTTAAATTCATTGAGTTCTCTGTTGCTTGTGGGATTTGTTGAAACTTTTTTATAAATCCAATTTGATTTTCCTCTTTTTGCTGCTTGTTGACATTACTCTCTTTTGAATGTTTAAAATTAATTTGTTACTTATTTTACCCCATTTCCGTCAATCTCTCTATAATTATCTTTTCCTGAAATTGAGCACCAATTCCCAACCTGTGAATATTCCATAAAAGATCTCCTCCATTTCCCAACCACCTGTAAAATTCCATATTTCATCTCAGCACTAATTAGTGTTATTGATGCCATTTTACCATAATTACATTAGCCATTGAATAACTAATCTCTTTCTCATAGATTTGATTGATTATGGAGATGGAAAGGGGTTCACTGCTTTGATGCATGCAGTCTTTGCCAAGAACTTGAAATGTATGCAGCTCCTTTTAGAATCTGGAAGCAAAACAGAGGTGATAGATGGAAAAGGTCGAACAGCACTTCATTTCTGTGCCAGACAAGTAGGGAAACATTTGAGATTTGTAAATTTTGATTGTTCAAATAAAATTTCAAATAGAGAAGTGTAAGAAGAATTTTTCAATTAGAAAATTTGAACAACAATTTTTCAAATATGGTGCCAAATAGAGAATTAAGCTAAAGACATAAATTAGAAACTAGGGGCTCAGGGGGCATATGCCCCTCCCCACTTTTCATGAATTTTTGACTAAAGTACCCCATTGCTGCTGATTGAGTTGGCACTTTTGTTTGTGCCCCTGAATCCATGTGCCCCTGAATCCATGTGCCCCTGAATTCATGTGCCCCCACTTTTGAATCCTTTCTATGTACTGTACCTAAACTCAGGGGTTGTACTACTGGGGGTTTGGCGTGTGACACCACCAGAGATTGCAATTCATCAAAATACCTGTTAAACTTGGGATTTTAAGCTGTCTAGTCTGCAGACTAAATGTAGATGGCTAATGTTATTTATAGCAGCATTCATTTCTTGATTTGCATCCTGATACATGACACCCAAAGAATATTTTGGCACCACCCCTGACTGGGCGATAGTAGAATTGTCAGATCATTTTTTGATTATTCCATAGAAAGATTCTTCCTAATCAAGGTGTGAGACAGTACTATTGATAGAATTTTCAAAGATAAATATATCTTTATAAAAGGAATTTCTATAGAATTAGCAGGAGATCACTCATCATCTTTGTAGTAATATCCAGTATGCTTGTAAATATATCCAGCTTCAAATACCTTTTCTCTTTACACAGTTAATTCCAATCTTGATTATCTTTGTTAATTGGGTTTTTTATTCATTAGGGTTGGTCTGATGGTGCAAAGTTACTGATGTTATATGGAGCACAATGCTCAACCACTGACAGCAATGGACGAAATGCTCTGCACTTTGGAGCCTGTTCATATGAGGAAAGGTAATTTTAGGTTTTAGTTGTTATGATGCAGCTCATCTATTAGAGGTGTTTTATGTAATCCCAGTGAAACTGTAGACCCTCAAATTAGTCCCCTTGGGGCCTATTGATTTTTTGCAATTTTGTATGAGGACTTATTGGAGGGGAAGACATATTTGATAAGGGGCTTAAAAGTTTTCTTTTGATAGTTTGGTGTATTCCAGTTGGACAAATTCCAAATCTTCCTACTAATAAACTATTTCTTTAGAGGATTATTTGAGGAAGGGGCTTATTTACAATTTTTAGCTCTAGGGTGGGAACTTTTTAAGGGGGCTCATTCAAGAGAGGTTATGATATTTCCCAGAGTTATCAAAAAAGCATAACTGGTATACCACCTTGCACAATGCTCAATGCTCACCTTTCAAAGTGATAAGTCATGATCATTATGTTAGCTTTTTCCTCAGGGATGGCACTAGGGGAGGGCTAGGGGGCTATAGCCTCCCACTGGTGGATGCTAGCCTCTCCTCATCAGAAGGTGAAAAACTATTTTTTGGAGATTTTTGCCATTAGTTGTCCCCTGCTGACTGCATTATAGCCTCCTTCCCAGAAGAGTCACCCCCATTGGAAAATTCCTGGCGCTACCCTGTTTTACCAACAGGCTATTACGTTATACTATCTTTTATTGACACGCCAAAACTTTAGCTATGGCTCAAAAAAGTGGAGAGATGTGAAACCCCCATACCCCCTGCTTTAGCATGCCTCTGATGGTAGGGTTGCAGAGGGTTGCTATAATAGCTGGATTTTCATGAAGTATCTAGCTCTGTCCTCATTCAATATGGATGTACAAGAGGAAGATAACGTGGAAAAGCTTGACAGCTTCTTTGTTTTGATAATTAAAAATTAATCCTTTTTCTCTTTGACTGACATTATTGAGCTTCATCTTCAGAGATTATTAAGTGACAGACGTCTATCACAGACCATTTTCCACCGTTTGGCAGGTTTTCTTTACTAGAGTAGTCAAACGTGGTGTATATTCCTTTTGCTTTGTCAGCTGAAAGTAGGCTCTCATTTAAAATTCAGGATTATTTAGAACATATGCATTGCACATTAGGATTTCAGGATGTGCACAGAGATGTGCTGAGTGACTTTCCATTGGGAGGTGGACGTTTTGACCATTTAATCAACTGCTGTTACTAAAAAAAGGCCACGGAAAACATTGTGGCCAACTCTCTTACGGCATGGCAGACTTTTTGGCCAACTTTCTTCAAGACATTGGGAGGCGTGACGCCCTCAACACGCTCCCAAAAATACATCGTTGGGTGTGCACTTATCTAAGCCTCTATTCGGGGGCACAGATAATGGCGTGTCGCGTGCAATACCCCCAGAAAGGTTGTAAGCTCATCCGTTCTTGGATAGAAAGTTAATCCATGGCAAGCTAGGAAGCATAATTCCATACTATTTAGTGCCGTTGCACGACCAGAAACTTGGTCCAGTGCTAGAGATTTTTAAGAAAAATTTAGAACTGCAAATTAAGTCTAACGCTAGTGCGTTGAATACCGTAAATGACCAAATAACCAGCCAGCGGAGCGGTTATTTGGGAAGGGGCGGTTATTTGGTGGTTGCGCTTATTACATTTTGCCTCGTGCAAATAACAGCTCAAATCTTCAACAGTTAAATGTTCTTTTAAACTTGTAACTCAGGTTGTGAGAAACGTGCAATTGCAGTTTTTGAAAAGTAATAGGACTGTCATTCGTCATATATAAAAAGAAATATACAATCTCATTTTGACTTGAGCTTTGAAACTTCCACATGAGTATTCCAGTTACCTGGTCATAGTCACGACCGCCGAGATGGGGGCAGGTGGGCAAATTGTCTCAGGGCCACAAGCTCAAAGGGGCCTCATAACACCCAATACTTCAAAGTCTGGGGGCTCTGGTCATAGTAATATATTTAGCTATTTACGCAAGGCTGCTTTTGGCGAAAAGAGCTAGATAAATGCAGCAACGTCTTAAAATTCCGTTTCTAGCTGGATTTCTCCTACTCAAAAAAGTCGAAGTCCTTTCCCGCGCCCAGTGGCGCATAGGGCGGCGCCTATCTCCGTTCCTATAGCCCTAGGCCAAGCGTCTGTGAATGCAGTGAAAGCTACAGCGGAGGGCTGGTCCACTGGTAGCTCTGCGAGTTTAACTTTCCCACTCCATTCTCATATATCGAACGCCAGACGAGAAGGCAGTGAGTACCATTTTTAAAGTCTTTGGTATGACTCGGCCGGGGCTCGAACCCACGACCTACCGGTTGTGAGGCAGACGCTCTACACCACTGGGTCATCACTCCGGTAATTCTCCTATTACTTCATACCTAATGCCAGGGACATAACTTCAATAAATTTTTGGGGGTTTCAGAGTGTTTTTTTAGTAACAGTAGTCCACCAATGTTCCTTGGCGGTAGTTCACTGATATGCAAGGTGGCATAGTGGATAGAGCGCATGCCTCCCATGCGGAAGGTTTACGGCTCGAGTCAGATTCGAGACCTTGACTGGATGCTCGCTCACTATTCACCCAACAGCGATGGGTGCCTCACGGCAACACTGGGGGGATAAAGGCGGCGAGGAAAGGAACTGGTCATCCTACCTCACATACCGATGGCTCAGGATAAGTGTCCTCTCTAACAGGCATGCCTCTACGTAGTACCTTTACCATTAGTCCACCAATGGTCCTGGGTCCAGTATGCTGCCCTGCAGAAGTACATTTTACTACCTTGCTTGCCCTGCGAAACGGCAAATTTTAAAGGTTGGGGGTGGGTGACTCATCCCCATACCCCACTTAAGCTTCGTCCCTGCCTAATACTACCGTGTTTTTACTGTTGCAACTTTCTTGCATGCTTGGATCGTTATATAGTAAGTTTTTGGCTTGCTCAGTTTTTGCTCGAACTGCACAAATTTTTCAGAACTGCAACTTTGCTATAGAACTATATGTTCAAAAAAAACCTGTCCAGTGTACTCCTACACACCTTCAACCAATATTGAAATGTGGTGTGCTGATCCTATTTCTAGAATAAGGCTTATGTATCCTTTCTTGTAGTTGCTTGGAGATTTTATTGGATCAGATGGGAAAGGTTGTCATAAATGCTGTTGATTGTGAGGTAATTGAGATTCTTGTCAATTTGCAATTTATAAATATTTCATTTTTTAATTCTTGCATGTGTGAGATTGGATTGAAGATGAATAATACATTGAACAAGCACACCCACAGTCTTTTCATAGCTGCCTCATTTCACAATGGAATATGATAAAGATGTACTCATATCATTAAACTATCGGTATCCTAGTGTCAACAATCTCCACTGCATACGTCAAGACTGCATTTATGCATTTATCTAACCTCAATACAGCACCCAAGTATGACGTCAATATTAGCCTGACCCTTGGCAACGGTGGAATTGGCTCTAAGCAAAAAGGGTGGCGCCCAGATATGTAGTCCTTTTCTTTTGCAGATTGTTTTGTGTTGCCCAAAGTTTCATTGATTACTAGACATGTGACTCGACTCATTCCAGTTTAACTCGCTTAAGTCTTATGCATAAATAAATAAATATATATATATATATATGTATATATATATATATTTATATATATATGCTGTATATACATACATATATATATGTATATATATATATATATATATATATATATATATATATATATATATATATATATATATATATATATATATATATATATATATTCAAAAATTGCAAGCCTACTAGAAATTATTACAATAGTAAATGGAACTCAAGAAAAAAATTTTGAATTTTATGTGCTTCGCTATAGCTTCATTAGTACTTTATCTGTTTATTTATGTATATTTATTTATTTATACACGTTTTTATAAGAAAAAGTTTATAAGAAAATGAGGCTTAGATTGTCAAAATCTTAAGAAAATCTTAAGAAAATAACGAGGCTCAATTTCCAAAATTTAGTTTTTTTATTGGCTAAAGATCGATATTTCGTCGTTATTGCATTCAAAATGTTAAAAATGGATTTCAATTTCCAGTATACAATCTTAATAACTAAAGTTTAAACCATTTTAGCCAATTGTTTCAGTAAGATTTAAGAATAATTTAAGAAAATCTCAGGCTCAATTTGGGGAAAAATTTAGAAAATTGAGGGTCAGGCAAAATAACTGTTTCTTATAAAAGAAGAACGTGTATTAATATATTTATATTTTATATATTTATATGTATTTATATTTATATATTTATTTATTTATTTATTTATTATATATTTATTTATCTATTTATTGTATATATTTATATTAATATATTTATATTTTTTAATTTTATGTTCTTACTGCAAGTGTCATTTCATAATAGCTACGATATTGCTAAATTGTTTCAGCAAATTGTCTTCATCTGAGATATGCGTGTTATGCGTAGAATATTGTTAGAAATAGACCTACTCATATATGTAGAAATATACCTGTCTTTGCTTAGATTACGATTCTACATTGAAGACTGTATCTCACTGCTCGCATCCACTTCATTGTTCTATTATAGGGGATGACACCATTGCATTGGGCGTCTTTCCACAATATTGAAGAGAACGTAAATGTCTTGTTGCAAAATGGTGCCATAGCAAATCTGTTGGATAACGAGCAGAAAACCCCTCTGCACTGGGCAGCACAGGTATGTAGGAGCATTTCTGATTGTGGTATGCTGTGCAGTAGTGTCTAGTACCCGTTGCTCGGCTCATTTTCTTTGCCTAACACATTCTCCATACTTATAGTTTTAACTGCTTCAGATACCGAGACCATTGCACGATTTTAAAATAGAGTTGAAATCTCACCTTTTGAGCTAGAAGACACTAGTTACCTTGCTCAAATTACTTTTGCAAAAATCCATGGAAGACTTTATGTACTTCACATTTTCGTTATTAATTTTACATTATTGTTACTTCTTGCATGGTAGCTTAATTTTCTTCAGGTATTATTGTAATTAAGTAAATTTAGTTTACAAGTATAGCTGAATGGATATATGGATAAAATTAAATATAATAAAAAGATAAAGTAGATAGTTAAAACAATCATGGCATTAACTCAGGAATCATCAACCCCAGGATTCGATTTGATTTCTTTAATTCGCATCAAATAGAGTATCTATAGACTTTCCATACGATTCTGCTTGAATCTATCAGACAAGCTCTTGCTGTAGCTTCGAACTGTTTAATTACTGGGTTCTCGAGTATAGACACATGAATGGCACGTCTTTATCGTAGCTCGTGCTTTAATTAACTGTCTTAGCACATTCGGCTAAGTCATACATAAACTTGGCTACTACGTACTGGACCAATACATCAAAGGAGCGTTGCGACGTCAATCTCAACAAAACGGAACATTTGTTGACTAACCTATGCAGGCTTAAATTAATTTTTCACCATTTGGTTGTATTTTATATTGATGAATAATTTATTTTCTTTGCAGAATGGTTGCGTTTTGGCTTGCAGATCTCTAATTCGATCTCAGTTTTGTGAATCGCTTATAAATCAGCGAACAAGTGATGGAAAAACAGCTTTGCACTTGGCGACAACTGGTGGATATTTAGAGGTGATTTTCGAGTTGGCGCAAGGGAAGGGCTTTGCTGCTAATTTTACTGATAAGGATGGAAGGTATTGCTTCTTGTACTCTGCTGTCAGAGGGGTGTGCCGAAGTAGGGGTGTGGGGGTGTCACACACCCTCACTTTTGCCGAAACCGTCGGTATTGCTATAGCTTGTCGGTAAATACTTGCTTTGCGATCATCGCTTGTCGGCAATCGATCATCGTTTGTCGGTAATTCTGGGAAATTTAGTAGCCTGTCAGTAAATTGATGTTGCTTCACCTCCTCTACTCAAGGGTCTTTCAACACACCACTATCTGCTGTACCCTTTTGTTGGTTGACAGTCAAAAGACGAAAATGTGGATTTGTTCATTATGTTATGCATCTACTGGAGTATATTATTTATGACGGATCAAATATCTAAGCTGGTCGTTTTGATCATGGCTATTGGGGGGGGGGTAATACAATTTAGACGTCCTAGGTGGGGGGTCTAAATATTAAAGAACATTTCCTACTAAAGGGGACGGGGTTAAAAATTGCAGATATTTTGAGACATCATAAATGTATGACGCCATAGTACAAAGCACGTGTCCCTTGAGAACATCTGGGGGGCTCTTCAGAACCGCAAAACTTGGGGGGCCTTAGCAGTTGTCGTAGCCCCAACCTATGTAGGTTGTACCACTGCTTTAGACTGAATTAGCTGTTTAAACTTTCTACAGATCATCAGTCTACGTTTGCTCATGCTCCCAGCTCGAGCTAACCTAGGCCAACTGATAAGATTTGACATTTTTTGCAGGACGGCTTTGCATTGGGCCTGTGCAGTGGGGAACAATCGCTGCGTGGCAGGACTTCTAAGGCTTGGAGTAAAGCACAACCGAACCGATAACTATGGAGTGACACCAAATGTTTATGCTAAAAGACTTAATCATCAAGACTGTGTTTCATTGATTCAAAATTATGACCCTCAAAGGCCGCAGGATGTGCTAATTCCAGTCGAAAGCTTTTCTGACTACAGTAATTCTATCGATAAGATTTCATGCCACAAAGAAGCAATGTCGAACATAGAGCAAGATGTTTTCTATCGTACTTCATCACGTGATAAGGAGACGTCGAATATAGAAAAAGTAGCACAGGTTGATTATGATAAGCCGTTGAATGCTATGGACGATCTAGAGTCGCTCAAGGATGCGTGTGACGATGCTTTGACTTTCAAAGTGCGATACTCAGATGGCGACTCAAATTCGTCAGGTGATGATGAAAAGGCAGGAAATTTAGTGGTTCGCCAAGGTAATCTAAACTTTCGCGTTGTATTACACACACTTGCTTGCAAACAAACACACGCACTTATGCAAGCACGAAGGCACAATCACACACGCACGCACGCACGCACGCACATACACACGCATGCACGCACGCATTTAAAGTGTATGTGCAGTCACATTCTTTAATTTTCTTCGGGATTCAAAACCTAAAGGTCTTGCAATTAATTAAAGTCTGTTTAATTTCTGAGGTCAGTATTTGCGTGCCGTGTAATTTTGGAGTTGTCCATGGCTTGTTGCGGGAGCAGAATATGTAATATGTGTATCTTATCGTGATGTCCATGATCCTAGACAGGATAGCCTCCTGCATTTTGCTGCCAAAGTCAACTGCCTTAAGTAGTTCTCTGAAAGAGTCTATGGAGGATCCTCCAGTGCCAAGAGCACCTAAGGATAAGCATATTCATATCTGCATATATATTTTATTATATTTTCATTGGAGTTCTGCTCCGAGCAGCGCTGTCGTCCTAAAACTGTAGCAAGGGGGAGCATGTTGTAGGAAATATATGGACCACACCTTGGACCGCGCCCATTTCTGCATTTATAAAACTAATGTTCTTGTTACTACTGCGAATGTGAAAATATAAATTGAAGGGAAAGCCAACATAGGGTTTTAGCATTCTTCTTTTATTGATTGGAGCATACCTTTCCTTTACCTCCGTTGCTAAGTACATAGTTAAAGCACTTACCCAGTATAAATATGTTCGATGAAGGTGGCTCAGCCCCCCAAAATCTTTCGTAATTTTAAGAAATAGGCTCATTCCCCCTGAGCCCCCTCCACGATACCACTGGTTTTGCTTTTGTCAAAGAATATAGGTTCTGCATTACAAAAATATGTCTAATCCCGTATCTTACTTTTTCATTAGATATCCAGGTTGAAATGTTGCTAAGTGAGGATGAGATGCGTTATCAACCTCAAATGTCAGTGACTCCTCCAAATGGGTTTCTTCATGCATCGCCACAGTTGCAGGCGAAGAAAAGTTCACCAAAGAATACTCACAATCCGCGTAAAAAGGTAGCAATTGGAACTTTTATTCGTCTACACGTGCCATAAAGTACCAATACAGTTCCAATTTGTCATGCGCATATACAATCTTTACCAAAAGTCCTTGGAACACCAATTAATTAATGCATGATTTCTGATAAAAATGATTTTCTTATCCATATCGGGCGATTGAAGTCCCCCCCCCTCTAGAAACAATGTTGAATTAAGTGTTTATTTGTCAGAGAAGGGTCTACAAGCATAGCGACCCTTTCTGTACCTGTCAACGCTGTATATAACAACATTGTTTTGAGGGGGAAAGGGGGATAGTACTAAATGAGTAACAGAAATAGTGCAAGTGTTCCAAGACAACGACTACCTAGACTATGCACCGGCAACTCATCCCCCATGAGTTTCGTCCCCGATAGAGCTGGAAGCAAAATAGAAGCAACAAGAATTATATGCTGTACAAAAGCTGATCACTCTAATTGTTGCATCACATGTGCCTAGTACCGGCAGCCATTGTTATTGGAAGTTTTAAGAATTTAAGAAACATTGAAGAAATATTTCATTTCGTTATTCATATGTAAGTAAAGATAAGTAAGTAAAAATTGATTTATTTTACAAGGTTTTAAGAATATTCAGGCTGAAAACTTAATGTTTGTTGCTTGTAAAACGAACGCACAATCTCCTCCAAGGGCTCTTGGAACATCAACTAATTAATGCATGATTTCTGATTAAACTAGTTTTCTTATCTATGTCGAGCGATTGAAATTCCCCCTAAACAATGTTGAATTCAGTGTTTGGGGGGGGGTGTCTGCAAGCATAGCGAAATTTTATGTACCTTTTAACACTACTGAATGAACAACAGCTGAATGGGTGCTACTGAATGAGCAACAGCAATAGTACAAGTGTTCCAAGATTTTTGGCAGAGATTGCGTATTCTCAGAATTGCTAATCATAGAAATGCTTCCTTTGAGGATCTAATAGAGCCAGTTCCTTTGGGGGAGAGGAGATCAAAGGCTTTTTATTGAATGTCCGAGTAGAATTGAAACCACGAGTTTATTGTGTGTTGAAGAGTTTAAGATTTTTAGTATTCAGAATTAGGGGTGCAACCTCTACCCTTTTTAGTAACAGAACTTAAGTATCCGTTTTCGACTATACTCCTGTCCTCGAAAATTCCTAGCTAGATGCCTAAGTATATTACAGAAAACGGTTAACAATTTTTCGGAATAATAGTTTTGTCATATTTTTAGCACAAGAAACCAATTTCTCCATATAAACTAGCACCGATCAAATCAAATATGAACGGGGCACGAATTCAAGCCACTCGAGATATGGTCGAATCTCCACGTGATAAAATGGAATTTCCTTTTGATATACCTGAATCTCTACATGTACAGAAGATACCAAAACAACCATTGACTCGAAGAATTTCAGCTGGTATGTATTTCCTTCATTCTTTCAATCAGTAAATGGCGGACTCATTGACTAGCTCACTGTCTCGTATAGGGGCCATTCACATGTTACGTCACAGTAGTTTTAGCATTTTTGGACACCCACCCACCCCCCAATATGTGACGTCACATTATGAATTCCAATAAGAATTCTTTCTGTTTTCGTAATAATGTTTTTATTATATCATTGTTGTTGAAAATTGTGAAAATAAACAAGTGGAAAAGCCCAAAATGGCAACAAGATAGGATTGACAGATTATTTTTTGACGTGGAGCCAGCTTTGTTCTAAAGCAGGGCCAGGCTGGCTAAATATCGAGTTGTTTAAAACATGTGACATTACACTCCAAAAGAACCCACCCACTCTTTGTCGCACTCTGTCACAAAAATCAAATGACTCCTCACCCCCTTGCAATATGTGTAATGTGTGACCGGCCCCTTACAAGCTCACTAATTAGTTCGCTGATTTACTCTTCGCTATATCGTTATAATTACAAAATTCACTGTCTCCCTCACTCGCCCATTGGTTCACTCTTTGACCCACTCATTGAAATACCTACAGATTATTGAATGACCGTTTGAGTTATATCTCATTGCTCAATTGATTCGTTTCAATTCATTTTCATTTTTCTAAGGAGGGCCACTGTTCACATAGGCTGGTTTTCAAGGAACCCCTCCCATTGAAACCACTAAAATACAAAGGCAAACAAAAGAAAATTTACATGCTCTCGAATCGGTATGCATTCTGGGATTTTTGCTCGCCACAGATTCTAGCAAAATCGGCTCACCATTTGAGCTGGTAAAATTAGGGTAATCCTGGCGCAAGTGCTCATAAAACTCGCCAAAAACTCGCCAAATTACAAATGGTGAGTATTTACAAAGATTTGTGACCACAACAGATCTGGCCCAAATAGGGTCTAGAATGTAGCCTGGCTCTCGAGTTCCGAATAATGACCCCCCCCCGATTGTTAGTTTTCGCATTTTTTCCAGCCCCCCTGTTATTCCAGCCCCCCAATTATTATTTTCGAGGATTTATGCTAGATATAGAGTTTCTTCTTAAGTTTATTCAGTCAAATCAACATTATTTATTATTTTCTGCCTTAGACTTCTTAGTATATGAAAAAATTGTGCAACTAGCTCATCGAAAGATATATCAAAGTCAAAGTCCTTCCCGCGCCTAATGGCGCATAGGGCGGCGCCTATCTCCGTTTCTATAGCCCTAGGCCACGCGTCTGCGAATGCAGTGAGGGCTACAGCGGGGGGCTGGTCCACTGGTAGCTCCGCGTGTTTAACTTCCCCACTCCTTTCTCATTTTTCGAGCGCCAGAAGAGAAAGGCAGCGAGTACCATTTTTTTGTAAAGTCTTTGGTATGACTCGGCCGTGGCTCGAACCATCGACCTTCCGATTGTGAGGCGGACGCTCTACCAACTGAGCCATCACACCGGTTCACAATCGGAAGATCACACACCGGTTCACACATCACATCGAAAGATATATGGGTTCTATTTTTCCGACCCCCTAAATATTAATTTTCAGGAAGTTTTCCCCCAATCATCCCACATAATTATTCAGTGCTCCATAGTAGGCATCAAATTATATAGCTATAAATGTATAATGCAATAGATCACATGTGTCAAACTCAGGCCCGCGGGCCATATTTGGCCCGAAATGTAATGATGGTTGGCCCGCGAAACGATATCAAATATGCATTAGAGCTGGCCCGCGGTTTATGCTATATCTTTTATTTCAAATTTAATTTCTCAAGTGTTTGTAATATCAAGATTTAGTTGTTCCAGATTCTGTGTTTAAGCAAAGTGAAAGCTTGTATGAAAAGATTAGGCATTACATATCAGTTCCAGTTAGTTTTTCAATAAGTATTGAGTTTGGCCCGTGACTTCACTTCACTGCTTAATCTTGCCCCGCTGTGAATTTGAGTTTGAGAGCCCTGCAATAGACGAAGAAATAGAGGAAAGCTACCTGGTTTTAAATGGCCTTTTTTGAATTGCCGTATTGAGAATATGTCATATTTTGGAATCGCGAAAGTGAAAAACTTTCTGTCGTTTTTTATTACTGTTTACTTTGAACCCAGTTTTGCAATGTTGTTAATTTGCTGCGTCTCTCCTTAGGGTTACTAGATCAAAAGCAAAATAATACCCATGAACAGTTAATAAATGTTCAAGCATTTAGAGCTGCTACAAACAAGGTGGAATCACCTAAGCGCCGTAATGGTTTACGAAGAAAAAGCTTGTCATTTAATGATGCACTCATAGACCACAATGTGAAAGCAAGCGAGAAATGTTTAATCTCTAGAACGTATGTACAGGTTTTTAATTTTGGGGCTCTTTGCTCTAGTCGTAAAGGTGAAGTCCCATTTACTTTCGTATGTAGGGGAGTGCCTGTTAGAGAGGACACTTATCCTGGACTATCGGCTCTTTCCTCGTCGCCTTTTTCCCCCCAGTGTTGCCACTAGGTACCCATTCGCTGCTGGGTGGACAGTGAGGGAGCATTCAGTCAAAGCCTCGAGTCGGACTGGAACCGTAGACCCTCTGCACTGGAAACATGTACTCTAGCCGTTATGCTACCCTATTTAACAGCAAAGACTTGGGGTGCTCAAAGCATTGCTCACGATCCAAGGGCGACTCTTGTAGCTGCAGTTTGTGGCTTTGTGAAATATATTGACCAATCTCTTTGTAATATCCCAATTAGTATAGAAAGCAACGAAGGAAATTTCAAGCTATAGAATCATTTATTGAGACTCCATTGAATCAGAACATAGGTGTAGATTTTGTTTTTCATGTCTCATGGCTATCCAATATCTGAATTGTATTGTATGTGGCTCTTCCATTAAGCAAGATCCAACTGTAATTAAATATCTAAAGAGCATTATATGTGGCTCTCATGTCAAGCATGTTTGACCATCCATGGCATAGACATTGCAGCAGTCCATTCCCGGAAGAAATGGTGCAAGAGCGTCAATTCACACGTGCGCCCTCATCTGCACGAGTGATTGCTCTAAATTATTTGGAATTATACGTGTGATCCAAGATTTGCGTATCCGAAATACAGAGTTTTTTGTTGAGGCGTGTCAAATGCCTGGTATGTGATACAGTAGGATAAATCAGAGTTATTGAAGGAAACGGTGACTGTCTCTAGTGATGCAATTGCGACAGCACAGTTGTTACTTTGCATGTGGATTGCACAGTTGACAGTGATGTTGGCACAGATGATTTCTCGCTCGTGCTGGGGATTTTGTACATTTGTGGACACGCGCACGTGCGATCGCACGTGTCTCAGGGCATGTACTATTCTAGATAACCTGCTTTCGTGCTTGAAATTTTTCGCTGCTTTACACTTTGCCTTGCATCCCTAGCTACCTAGAATTGATGATTTCTTCGTGTGTCACCCACACTTATACTTGAGTAGTGGACTCCATTTTTTCTTGAGAATGATCCAATATGCTTAAGAAGCCAGCAGTAGCTCTGAATGAAGTATAGATTGTATACCATACAATTCATCAGAAACGCTGTAGAAGAGGCGATGGAGAGGCACTTTCCCTTTTGCTCATGGAGAGTAGAGGCAGTGATGTGCTGGGGGGAACATGGGAGGGCGTCACGCCCCCAATATGTTCAAAAGTGCAAAGCAAATGATCAGAGTATTTGCCGCGACCTTTTCTTGTTTTAAGTAACAGTAGCTGGTCCAATGGTCAAAATGCCTCTCCCCCAATGATTTTATCTCGGCATTTCTCTGAGTAGAGGCAAAAATTTCCCTTTTCCGTTGCCTATTTATAGCTTTAGAAGGACTTCTTCAGTATGTTCACAGTAGAAAAAGAATAATTGCATAAATTTTGGATTGTAAATTGTAATGTACAAAAATTTTCCTTTATCAATACGCTTGCATTTAAATACGTCCTTTTTGTTCATTGGCGCAGTTGTTCTACTCCAAACTTATGCCCTCTTGTTCTAAAAGTGATCCAGCATCTCCACATTTAATTGATCACTCTTCTTTATGCCACTGAATAATATTTTTTCTTCATCTTTTCTTGCGTTTTCTCTGTTGAAGGCAATCATACGCTAGTGTGAATTCAAGTAAAAGCACATTGCCAATGATTGAGTCAAGAGATGGGCGAAATCTCACTCAACAATTACACCTACATCAATCAGGTTTGGGAGTGTAGTTTGTTTATTCGTACCGTTTCTATAGCTTTTTTACTGTAAGGTTCGAATCAAATGTAAGGGAAACCTCTTGCTGCAAGCATACACTACCTTTCAAAAAAGTGTTGGTACTCCTTCGCAGTTTCGAAAGCCGTTTGTGCTAAAAGCTTTAAAGAACATATATTTGATCCTATCTTATTAAGTTAAACATCTAGCTAAATTTTCTCGGGGTATATGACTACCTTTAATTAGTTTTCTGGATTTGAATTATAACTTCAGCATTAGGAACAAAATAATTCCGAGGATCACCATTATTGCTATATGAACTACACATTTTATTGTTTTTCGTCGAAATAATGATTGGCAAAATCCAGGATTGCTGTAATTCTAGTCATATTTTTCCGTATCAATTTTGGTGTTTTATTTTCTTTGTCTTGATTTTTAGTTCAAATTATAATTATCGAAGTACCCAGCTCTAGATGTCCTTTCATGGCAAAATCTGCAGTTTTTTTTAAAAATATCCTTGAAGCTTGTGTGATGATGATAATTATTGTTATGATGGCCATAGTATTAGTGCTAATGGTGATGATGACAATTGTCCTCTAGGATTGCTGAATGAAGTTCTTGATGAAATTGAGCCCATAACAGTTGAAGAAAGTAAGATTGCTTTCAAGAAGAAGAAAGCACAAAGAAAGGATAAGTTTTCCAGATTTGAGCTGTAGCCATCACACATTTGTCGATCTTACGGAAGTGCAGAAACTACAGTAACTTTTTCACAGATTATTGTATATGAGAGCCATTTGATTGTTTGTATGATAAGTGATTATTGTAAAGATTCATTACTTCTTTGACTCTTTTGATGTGTTGACTAAGAGTTAAAGAGAAATTCTATTACAGAGGTAATCAATGAACTGCGTTGTTATTCTATGTATTTCTATTGCAATATTCACAGCAATAGAACCTTTTCAAGAAAATCTAGTTAAATTGAAAGCTTGACGATGCAGCTGGCTATCCGAGCTCGAATACAGGTCATTTTTTAAGAAAGAAGTTTATAAGAAAATGAGGCTCAATTGGCCAAAATCTTAACAGAATCACAAGGCTCAGTTTCCAAACGTTAGTATGTTTGTTAGCCAAACATCGATATAACGTCATTGTTGTATTGAAAATGTTAAAGATGGAATTCAAATTCGAGTATACACGATTAACAGGAAAATGTAACCCATTTTTGCCAGTTTAATTCAGTGACAGTTGAGAGGATTTTAAGAAAATATCAGACTCAATTTCTGCAAAAGTTAAGAAAATTGAGGCTCTGGCAAAATGGTGGTTTTCTTATAAAAAAAAGCGTGTATTGTTCAAGACGCAGTGCAACGCATCAGAAAGTTTCATTAATATTAATGAATCCGAAACCCCAATAAGTTTGTTTAGTAGCCCCATCCCTAACACTACTCCTAACCCCAGTCCCAGACTACATCCATATCACTAAACCCTACCCTATTGTTTACACGAACTCTAACCTTGATCTACACCAATTTTTGGGTTCTGATGGGTTGAACTTCGTCTTGACCCATGATATTGGGACTTTGCTTAGCTAGGTTCAAATGGAAAGCAAAGCCAAAGGAGTTTTAGTTTAAGAAAGAAACCCTAGGGGAGGATTTTATCCCCAAATGTTGATTCTAGTAATGGATGTCTTATTCTCCTTGCTCTCAAAATTCGAGCATAGCAGGGCTGTAGTAAGAAAGCTCGTGCTTGTTGGTCCTATTTACAGACTTGAGACCTTTTATGGTTATATTTTGCTCTCTTTTCACAAGAACACGAGCCTGAAATTTGATGGCAAATTAAAGACAAATTAAGTACAAGGCTGAGCCTGAAGCCTCGTCGTGAAATGTATTTTGGAAAACGATGCAGAAGTTTTCCACTAGCAAATAGACATGAGAGGTCCTTTCCTTGTTAACCTGAGGAGAATTAACAGCCCCGACACTTTTTGTCCTTGATTTTCACAATTTGTTGCTCCTTGTAAAGCTAGATGCTGTGCTAACATTGTCTGTTTATATTTGTTAATAAAATTTGTCCAATAAAGACATTGACGTATAAAAACATCAAATGTTCTGTTTTAAATTGTCTTTTTTTAAGTAATTCTAAATTGCCTACACCCTAGTAATGCAAGAACAAATTAAGAATAATTCTGCCTCAAAATTTTGGAAAAATTTAGAAAAACCAGTCTGAACCTCAATTTTACTGGTTCTTAAAAAAATGTGCGTACATGACTAATATACTGCCTGCTTTTAGATGGTTTTTTCAAAGGAATCGAAGAAAAGTCGTCAAGTTCTCATATCATTCTCAGCAAAAGGCATCTAATAAGATAGCCATCTATGGATAGACCATAGTAGCCAAAAGCACGATGGGTAACAGCATATTTTCAATTTTTGTGTAACTGCGCAGCAGCTACTACCACAACGTTCTTGGATGCCGCCATTGTGGTAGTAATAGTAAGATTTGTTAGGTCTGGATGCTTGATATCTTTGTAGAAAATGTCGTCCAGATATGACAGACCACCGAATACTTCGTTATTCATAAGAAATGTTCACGATGATACCAGGTATGTATCTTGATGTGTTTGCTACGAAAGTAGGATTGAAAGACATGCTCATTTTGTGGCGCATTACCAAGCAGAAATTAATCTCATTACCACTTTAGATCTTAGTTTTAGAGCTGGTTACAGCACATTTGTTTACTAGGATCAGTCATATTTTCTATTAATACCTAGGAAATGACCTCGCAAGTGTATTGTCACAAGTATTTTTAGTATTTTGCTTTGGCTGTAGGCCAACCACAGTTTTCAAACTTGTTTGTGCTATTGGCAAATGTCTTGAGTAGTTTTCTTTTTACTTTAACATTCTTATCACCCACTTTTTTATTCAGCTTGATGTATTTTTTTTACATCAAAGTATTGACTTTTTTGCATAGTTATGAATTAACAAGTACACTTTCTCTTCTTATAAGAACAGTTTTAAGAATACGGGCCTGAAATTTGGTGGAAAATTAAGAGCAAATTGAGAACAAGGCTAAGCCTAAAGCACTGTCATAAAATTTATTTTTGGAAAATGATGTATTAGCTTTCCACAAGCATATGGACATAACCTCTCATTTCCTTTTGACTCTAAGGAGAATTGACAGCTTTATTGTGTCACCTCTGTGATTTTCTTGAATTAGTTGCCCCTAGTGAACCTAGTTACTGTGTTTCCATAGTCTATTTGTTTTTTTTATAAAGTTTTAAAAACATTGATATGGAAGAGAGATTATCTTGAATGTAGCATTTGACTAATTAGCTCTCAGTCAATCAGACACAGCCAATGTTGTCTTGTATATTGTCTTTCCATGTAATTTTAAGTTACCCAGGCTCTACTAATTTATGAACAATTCAAGAACAGTTCAGCCACAAAAATTGGGAAAAGTTGAGAGCAACTAGTCTGGACCTCAATTTTACTCTTTGTTGTAAAAAAGAGTGTAGGCAAAAACAAGATGGCAAAGCAGGGCATCTGTACATCTGAGATCTTTTCTTTGAAAGTCGTATATGCACCTTGACAATATCTGTGATCAAGTGCACAGTGGATATGGCAGGCAATGCATGTGAGACAAGAAGTAGTTTGGAACTCATAACTGGCACAGAAAAATTGCAACATAAATTCTTGTGTTCAAACTTTGTTTATAAAATAAAGGTTTTTGACTCTGCTTTCAAATTAGAAATGTGAGGAAAGTGTTTATCCTTACTGCTTGTGTCTCAAGCGACACACTTGAAGTGTGCAGTATCTATTATGCACTTGCGTACCTTAATATTGATTGTGCAGTGATGAAATATGCAATGCTTTGCAGTCCAGTACACATCATAAATTTTGCCGTAAAATCACTTGCATACCTTGAAAATAGGGGTGGTTGAGTGTCAGATGTACAGAAGGATGTACAAATAGAAGAATCATATGTACTCTTGTATCATACTAGTGCAGAAAAATTGTGACATACAAGTTTGAGTTCAGACTTTATATCAAAATTAGAGTTCATTAGACTTGGCACTCATATCAGAAACTTAAATGAAGTGTAGAGTAAAAAATATCATGGAAATTTAAAAGCATAGTTGTTTTTACCCCTGTTCTATCTAATTTAATAATATTTAGAAATTTTGGGAAAGTGTAGAATTTTGTTTTCTATCTTTCAAGGTGTGCAATTGAAGTGCAGAACTTCCAGTGTCCACTATCACACCTTTGAGTTGCATTGTGTACTCAGGGGACCTTGGTAAAATGTGCCACAGTATGTTGAAAATATGGAAAGGTGCCCTATAGCCTGGAAATTCCTTGTTCTTTTAGAGGAAAACATGATCACTAATCAATAATGACTGTGATCTAAATTGCATTCATACATACTATACTATACTATACATACTATACTTGTTATTTTTATGTAGGTCAGAAGATTTAAGGAAGATGTTTGGAAGATATGGCCCAATATCTGATGTTTACATCCCTCTTGATTATTACACACGACTGCCTCGTGGCTTTGCATATATACAATATCCTTTTCTTCATGACATTTAAGATTTGTAAAGTTTTATTTTTTAAACAGGGTTTCCATGCCTCCAAAAAAATCCTATAATATCCTAGAAAAAGATAACTATCCTAGAAAATCCTGAAAAAGACTTCAATTTCAGGAATATTTTGCTGTTCTCTTAAATTCTCCAAAATTTTTCTTAAGTTGAATTTCTTTTGTTATGTTGCTTAGTAAATTATTTTGTGATAGTTTATCATGATAACAGATGGTTAAATCATCATTCCTCTCAAATTCTTCTGTGAATGTATTATTTTTTGAATAGGCATGATGACTTTTTGTGCTATCCCAAAACTTTTCTGCTATAATGACTTTTTCTGCTGTACCATAATGACCTCAGTGCTTACTAAATTTATCTGAAGTCTGCAAAACTTCCTAAAAGTGCACAAAGAAATCTCCTGAATTCTCCTAAATATCCTAAAAAGTTGATGAAAAAAGAGTGGGAACCCTGTTAAAGAATTTTTAGTGATGCTAAGCTTCAACTAAACACATGTAAGGCAAAATGATTTATTAATACAGTCAATGCCCAGAAACATGTGTGATTGCACATGCATTTGCCCAAGCATATATAAAAGCCAAAGCATGAGCCAAGGATTGGTCATGCAAACATTACTCTCCAGTATGCAATGGCATGTATTATATATGAACATCTTTATTGTAACTGCAATATTGGTGACTGTCACCATTTGTTTTCATCAACATTTTTACCTTATTTATTTGAAATGAGACTTTGAACCTATCTTGCCTGTGGGGGTTTATGTTTTGGATGCATGGATCTTGCATTGCTCATGCATCTCCAAATAATTGAGAGCTAACACTCATGCAGAGGTGAAACACAAGTATGTGTTGGTACTCTTGCACCATTGCTTCAGGGCATGGGCTGTTGATCAACATAGCAATATATGGTAAGTTAGATCTGCTCAAATTAAAGCTACCAGGTTTTTAGCCTACTGTCATTCTTCTGAGCTTTTTGACAGAGCTAACTCTTTTTTGTATAATATATATTAATGTGAGTAACAAAACATTTTGTAAATTAAAGAGAAAAATATGAGATAACACCTGATTATGATTATTTTGTGTAATTTAATCCTAGAGCTTGAGTGAGCTTCATCTTTGAAAGCAAATGTTTTCCTTGAAGCATATAAAATGAGGTTTCATATGAATGTATTTATGGTTACTTGTGGAGTTGGAGAGTATTTTTTGACAGAGTTGAATGAGTTACTCTTGCCAAGAGTAATAGGAAAGAATTCATTTATGAATTATTGTTATAAGCTATAGGGTGATAGACACCCTATGCAGAGGTATATTGTTTGTGCAAGAGAGTTAAAGTAAGAGCTTGTTCAGATTATTATAAAATTTGAATAAAATAAAGAGTGAGGATATTTTTTGTTTGACATGTAGAAATAGAGTTTGATACAATGTTTCATGTTCCCTTAAGTAGGGTATAAAGTGATATTACTGAAAATGATTGCTGTAAATTTTAGGCCAGTGTAGCACAAGTAAATTATGGAAAAGATGAGAAATTCCTTCAAGCTGAAAAGCTTTTCCAGAGTAGCAACAGCTAAATTTTTGGTATGGAAATAAAGAAGGTTGTTTTTGCAAAGATTTATTAATGAGACCCAACTTAAGAAACTTTTGAAAGCTAGAAAAAGTATGAAATGGGTAGAGCAGAGATTCATGCTGCTTGTTGCTGATCAGTTCAAGCAGTTGTGTAGTACAATGAACAAAGAATTATAGAGTGGAGTCAATTTTGAGAGAAGTTGAAGAAGAGCATGTACCTGCACCTTTGTAAAGTTTGTTTACCATGGCAAGAGCAGAGGCATTCTACCCTATTATTGTTGAATGTCCAAGGTTAGAGTGTTGCCTCAAGTATAGAGAGAATATTTTAGTAGAGTTGATGATGATATGAGCCAAATCATGTTTTGAAGTCACGAAGCTGTTGCTTTTTCACTAGAGATTTATGTGAACATGGTAGAGTAGAGATAGAGATAGAGTCAGATGACATATCAACTGGTGGCTATTTGTAGAGTTTTTAATTAAGAGCCATTTTGTGGACATAGAATATGCCCAGATCATTTTGCAGTTTTTGAATAAGGAAAGAGTAGAGAGTTTTGCTATTAACAGGTATATTTTCTATCATAATTCTTTGTTTAATTTAATCTTAACTAATTTCTACATTTGATGATATACGAGATGCAGAAGATGCTCTTCGTGACCTTGATGGCACTATGCTTTATGGAAGGGAACTTCAGATGCAATTTGCTGATGGAAACAGAAAAAGTGAGTTAAATGTGTATAGATCAGCCACTTACATGCCTTGCTGCCACAGTGACAGTGTCCTACTTTGCCGGTGCTTTCTACACAATGGCTCTCCAGGATGAAGCAATTTATCATTCAAGGGTCGTTTTTGGCCTTAAATAGGCTGGTTATGGATGGATATACTGGGGGGGGGTGTAGAAGGTGCTACACCTCCCAAGGGTGGAAATAGCCATTGGACATCAGAAATGTCTGACACAAATAATCAAACTGCTGGTAATACTGAGACTAACAATGTGAAAATGTCTGATTATCTCCCCCTTTGCGGATAGGAAACTTCATTTCACCAGGCACTTGGTTTCAGCATGCATGAACTACTTTGCTCAACAATGAAATTTTGGAAATTCTCACCTGTTGAGTGTTGATGTTGGCACTATCACAGTTGTTTCTAGCAGATCCAAAAAATTAACAAAATTAGATTCTCTTACACCCTGAGGAACCCAAATAGACAAATGCTGTTGCCAAAAATGCGCCTATTTTTTATTGCGAGGCCTGAATTTTTGAAAAACTTTCTTAGACACTTCTGGACCCTTCCAGCTTCTCAGAATGCCCCCGAATCCCAGTTCTAAAAATGTCCAACATCACATATTTTCCCATTTCCACCCCTGATCTCCCCAATATTTTTGTACCTTTCAGTATGTTCTGCAGTATTCTCAAACCATTTTCATGTATACTTCAAAATATTGACTGGTATATTTAGTACAGAGATTCCTCATTATTGTCAAAGTTGGTGCTTTCTACAACATAGAGCAAATCTTAAAGGTTAGATAATAATAAAAGTGAACAATGGGCGTGCCTTCATAATTTAGGCATCTGAAGGTTGTGGGGGTCAACATCAATTATAATCCTTAACCCCCCCCCAAGAGTCAGTTCTTCAAGCCTGCCCATGAAGCTGGTCATATACCATTACCACATGCTTTGATAGATCAGAATTTGCAACCTACAGATCTTTCATCCATACACTTGGAGTCTGCTTGGTCTGAAAACATGAATTATCAGTGTACTCTTTGGCAGCAAATAGTAGTGGGGCCAATTGGTTAAACTCCCCACCCCCCAACTAAGCAATTTTGAAGAAAATCCAATCCCCCACTTTACTAACCTAAAGTTGTTATAGCTATAAAAAGGACAAGTAAATACATTGGTTTTGTGAACACAGATCAATATGAACAAGCAAGGAAATCAAAGCAAATTATATATCTTATACCTATATAATGTTAATAACTAATAGTGATAATTTTGAAATGTTTGGGTCACCATGCCGCCTATTGAACATTGATCCCTATCTATTAACAACCCCCCCCCCAGTTTATCAATTTAGCAAATCTGCTAACACTGTTTTGGCTTTTTGCAGTTGTTATTCAAAAAGCTGGGTCCTTATAGCTGCAGCTCCTAGTGTTTTCTTTTCAGCTTAAACCAGGTTCAATTGGCTCTCTGAGTGTTAAAAGGGTGCCAACCCGTGTTTAAAGAGTCTTCAGATGTTGCACACATAGCCAGAAAGTAGAAGCTCCAACCATATTTTTTATTTGTGTAGAAAGTATCATCAGCTTATATATTTATCTGGCATTTTACATTATTTTGCAATGATTTGTTTACTAAAGTAATTTTTCTGCATTGCAGCACCAAACCAAATGAAACACAAAGAAGGTAGGGGAAGCCGGAAGGGATTCTTTGGCGGAGGTGATGGGTACTACCGGAGCAAGTATGTCATTATCAAGATTTATAGAAGTTACTTGGTCTGTTCTTGATTACACTCCTGACTTGTAGATTGCCCGTCCATGCCTGGAAAAAATTGGTTCAAGTGCATCAATTCGAACATGCGTCCTTGTCTGTACGAGCGATTGCTCTTAACTAGTTAGAATTACATGTGTGATCCAAGATTTGTATATAGGAAATGCAGAGTTTCTTGTTGCTGAAGCATGTCAAATGTCTCATCTAGGAAAAACAGGTCAAAGCAGGGTTATTAAAGCAAAAGATAAGTCACTAGTGTTGCAGTTGCAGAAAAAAATTCCTATTTTGTATTTGTGATTGCATGGTTGATAGTGATGTTGGCATGGGCAAGTTTTCGCTCATGCTGGGGATTTTTGCATGTATGTGGACACACGCATTTGTCTCCAGACTTGGACTGGATTGCCTTAGATCTGACATCTGAATTTTCTTGAATGACTTGGTGAAGTAGAACTTACTCTTTAAAAGCTGTATAATTAGCACAGTAGAACACAGCGACAGCAATCATCTGGCACAGCAATACTCTAGCGCATTAGCCACTCAATACACCATCTTATAACATAGCCACAGTTTGAGTTTATCAGTAACCATTTAACACAGTAATCATTTGAATAATTTAACACAGTAATCATCTAACACAGTTGCCATTTACCACAATATCGTAGAACATAACCGCAGTTTTGAGTTGATCAGTAATCACTTAACACAGTAATTTAACTAAGTAGCCATACAACATCTCAGTACACAGCCACAATATTGAGTAGATCATTTAGAGTTAACTTTTCATACCACATCGTTCTAGCAACTTCCTTCAACTTTAACTAACATGTAGATATCCTTTCAGTAAGGATTTGGGATGAATCACATTATTAGCGAACAAGCTTCAAAGCTGCAATGATTAACAGTATATTAATATGATATTGTTGACAGTGTAAGCATCAGTAACAGTGCAAAAGAAAGCATTTGCCTCATTGGTTACCCCTCCTCTCCATTATAGTTATATAAACAAACCCCTTATCTCCTCAATGTATTTGGTATTTTCGCGCTTTCAATGCTCTTTCTCTCTCTTGTCTCTCTCCTTTCTGTCAGTCGATCTGTCATTTCTGTCCCCCTCTATACGGAATATCCTATTTTCATAAAATAGCAAAATATGTTTGCAGGTATTGTCAATAGCAATTGAAAGTTGAAAATAGTAGCCAGAAGTTGTAGATCAGTAATGACTGTAGAGTATTATATCTGCTTTGAAAACATAAAGTCTGACTCTCCCGCCCTCTTTCTCATTCTCGCTCGCTTGCTTGCTCTCTCTCTCTCTCTCTCTCGCTCGATCTCTCTTGCATTTCCTCACTCGGTCAATTTGCTTACTCTTTGCCTCAAGCGCTTGTATAAATGCATTGTTTTCATAGCTATTATCCTATATTCTACTCAATTTGCTGCTACATGCTTTCCTGATCAGTGATCAAATACAATCTATTTCTGTCGCCAGTTTACTGGAATCTGTATTGAGGCCTAAACTACGTAACGTGATCATTTTGATGTTTTGACATAGCAATTTCCAAACACTTTTGCTTAACATTGTAGGAGAAGAAGTCGAAGTTACTCAAGGTCCCGCTCCAGAAGTCCTCGTCGGAGGAGCTATTCAAGAAGCCCGAAAAGAAAACACAGTAAACACAGAGATTCTCGCAAAAAGAGTAGGTCCAATAAACGACCAACGGTGAGCCGCTCCAAATCACCGTCTGAAGCCAGGTCGATTTCACCCCAGCGCCAAAGATCAAAATCACCTAGTGAAAAATCAAGAAGTCCGTCTCCACGATATAAGAGAACATACAGTGGAAGTAGGAGCAGCTCGTCAAGACCAGATGACTGAACCACTTTTCACATGTGCACCTTTTTACCTTTTGTTTCTTTTACTCTACCATGTTTATCGTATTTTGATATTTAATAGTGACATAAGCTTACCATTATGCCTTTTTCTTTTGGTATTGCACTACCAGTATTTTCCTAGCTCAAATGCGTTCATTACCTTCCCCAAAATTTACCAAAGGGCTTTCATTTTGTTTAGTAACAACAAAGCTCAGTTGTCCAATTTTCAATTGAAATCTAGACTAGAAAACACAAGACAATTTAGCCTTTAGGTAAACCTATACTCTAATTCCACCAGATGTCAATTGATTTTCATTAAAATTTTGTTAGGCGAAAGTTGGTGAAATCTAGCCTTAAACCACGGTTTGGAATTTCACCAGTTATCACTTGATTTTTGTTGAAAATTTTACAGAAGAGAACTCGAGGAAGTTTAACCCTAAAATAATGCTATACCCCTTGATTTCAACAAATTTTCACCGGGTACCCCCCTCCCATTTTTACGGCGTAATGGGTTATGATCTTTTATATGTGAAGGCCGCAGGGTTGATAATAATAGTTTTTTTAAAACTTCATTTCATTCATCAGTCACTAAATATAATCATACTTCTTACTAGTTTATAGGCAATGTATAATTAGTTAGTCTGCTAAAACTACTTATGAATAAAATACAAGTATATAAAGAGAAGATCAATTGATCTACAACAGAATTAAATAATAAGAAAAGAATATATATGTATATATGAATATGCAAGTTAGCTCTTAAAAGTATAACAAGACTAGGTCGGTCCACGTCTTGTTTCTACTGCAAAATATGTAGTACGTGGACCTCACCGCAATGTTCATAATCTTGATTATGGACTCTTGGGCACTATTTTCAATACCTAGGTCTTTCATCATGGTCAATATCGTGTCTGATAACGCCGTTAATTATAATTTATTTAGGATTGGCTTGAATAGTGCCAATTAATTAATGCTAATTAATGCCAACCATTGATACAGCATAAATAAGTAGTCAAAGAAAAATAAAAACCTACAACTGATAAGGTAGAGCATACCCTGGGGCCATGGCTCCCTTAAAACCGCCACCAAGTGAGGCTATGCTTTGTCATTTCACTGAGTATTTCTTCAATTTCATTCAAAATTTCACAACGGAAAACTCAGCGAAATTTAGGATAAATGTACGGCTTTACTCCTGCCAATATCACAGAAAACCAATAGATTTTCAATGGACACTCTGCAAGAGATGCATTGAGGAAAGTTAGCTTTTAAGTACGGCTATGCTCTTTGGAATTTCACCAAAAATCAATAGATTTTCGTGGGAAATTCTGTAAGAGAAACATTGAGGAAGTATAATTTTGAAGTATGACAATTGTTATTCCAACTATTATCATTTTAATTTCACTCAGAATCTCACAAAACTGGATGGCTTGTAGCATTAGAATAAGGCAATGCCCCTTGCAATTTCACCAAATATCATAACTCTGGCCTACCATCCACTAATACTGATGCTTTTATGAACCTTTATCCAATATTTCATACTATTATATGACACGATCTCATTACATGTATGCGATTGCGATTCTATAACTTTTTTTCAAATCTCATGCGATTTCATGCTGATCAATTCATGTATTGTCAATAGCAACATTATCACCCTTCACATCTGCAGCTACCACAATGCTAAATGAGATCTGAATGTGAATATTAAGCATCATATAAGTATTGTTTTACTATTGGTACTCTGCCACAATCCCATCCAGTGAAAAATAAAGAGAAAAATGTCTGTGATCGAAACATTAATGAAATTTCATGCCAGTTCATACTCATTTTTAAAAATTCAATTAAAACCAACTACAACAGATAAATAACTAATATACTGTGCTTTCCCTGGCGTATAAAGACACAAGGTAATCGAGCCTCCACCAAGAATAGCACTTACAATTTTCAACCACTCAGTTATACTCAGTGACTGTAATTTATACTAATCTAGACACATGCTAAATCTGAAATTTCATGCTTTTCCTTTATATATGCCGTCTCAGAGGCCTGATAATTTCATTGGAAAGTCCAAAAGAGAAAATTCGAGGTAATTTAGCCATAAAGTAAGGCTATGGTCTGGGCAATTTCAAAAAAGGGGTGGCTGGCGTAGGTTGGAGCTAGGTAAGCCCCTAGGAGCGCCCAAGGTTTTGATGTTCCAAAAGCGCTATTCAGAAGTTTTCGAGAGATAAGTTTCTTGCATTACTCTCCTTCCCGGAAAAGAAGGGGATTGGAGACAAGAAGAATAAATCTAGGCAGCCGGGGGGTCGAAATTAACGGGAAATGCAACAATAATTGTTTACACTTTCAGCTACGTTGTCAGTGCTTTTGAAGGCAATTTCTTTCTTTTCATGTTCTTATCTAGCAACACAAGCTCTAAGTCTTGGTCGGATGATACCATCTTGGATCAAAATCAATAGGCGGGGAGAGGGTGGCAGTAAGAATCTCATGGTGTAAATTTAAAAAACAATTATTCGGGGGCACGTCTATTCTGGACTGGAGAGTACTTGGTGTGAAAAGTAAGATGATGAGAACCTTACGAAAGTTCTAAGGGGCCCCGAGTGTTTCCTTTACTACACTACTATACGTTGTAGGTGCCTCAAAAGCCTTCTTTGTTCAAGTTCAAGTACCTGGAAATGAGATACACGATACACAAAATCGGTTTCCCTTGGCACAGGATAGCATGTCATATTATATAGCTGTATACACTTGGTTGTGCAAAGTGATCGAAAGTGAAAATTCACTTGATTATTCTCAATAGGTGCCAAAAACTCTACATTCACTGTTAGTGTTCTCAATTGAATGACACGATAGCGAATTTTAGCTTGTTGTTGTTGTTGCTTACTGTATTTTGAGTACACTGTTATACCTAGCTAATTTAGGCCTACCATGCATGCCGCATCCCGGCATGGAAACCCTAGTTTAACAACGCTTCCGAAGGGCGGCGGAGTGAGCTTCTTTGGTCGTTCATCTGGAAAGTCACCCATACAGTTTCCGACCGTACACAGCCATGCTTAACTTCAGCTAAGCTAATGGAACTGGCTGGGACGCTTGGCCACTCACTCTTCAGTGACTTGTAGTGTGTGTTGTGATTATGATTTGTACCTAGATAGCTTCAGGCATAGCCTCCGAGGCATTATGTAGAAATTTGGAAAGGAGACTGAAGCTAGAAAAACAACACCTTGCATAATAAGTCCATTACTGATTGTACCAATCCAGAAACAATAGTGAAAATGTGCACATGACAAGGAAGAATAAAATCCAAACTCGAAATGTTGCGCTATTCTTTATTGCCTGAAAAAATTAAACAATTAACTAATAGCTGTGTGCTGTTTGTAAGACTAGATATATTGCATAAGAAATTATAGAGAAACATCAACATTCACGAATTACACTTTTGCTTACAAGTAAAAGTGTAAAATATATTTTTAGAGGTGAGTATGCTGTTTGGAAACAGCCTTGATATGGACAGCAAAATTTACGACTATAATAGTTAATATCTGCGGTGACACTGTGTGAAAGGAATAACTTAAGAATTCCAAAATACAAAATTATGAAGATTATAAGTAAAGTAAGGTAAAGGTAGCCCCGCATACCTTCGTACGTAGGGGAGGGCCTGTTAGAAAGGACACTTATCCTGAGCCATTGGCATGTGAGGTAGGGTGGCCAGTTCCTTTCCTCGCCGCCTTTATCTCCCCAATGTTACCACGGGGTACACAATTGCTGCTGGGTGAGCAGTGAGCGAGGATTCAGTCTGGGCATCGAGTCAGACGCGAGCTGTAGACTTTCCGCACGGAAGACATGGGCTCTAACCACTATGTCACCTCACCCATTGTTGTACTATAGTATATAATTATATATATATATATATATATATATATATATATATATATATATATATATATATATATATATATATATATATATATATATATATATATATATATATATATATATATATATATATATATATATATATATATATTTATATATATATATATATAATTATATATATAACAATCCAAAAGAATTGTAAAGTCAGAATCGCCTATCGCATTGAGCACTCTAATTATATATATATATATATATATATATATATATATATATATGTATATATATGATAATATGTGGAATATAATATAACACCAATATTCACCTCTCTGATATTTTCATTGCCTTCTTTAACGTTTTCAGTTGTTGATATTGTGGTTTCATTTACCTTCTCAATTTGTGATGCCTTCAACAAACACAAGAAAAATAAAATTATAAAAGTCAAGTATAATAAATTCA
Organism: Cassiopea xamachana; assembly: GCA_900291935.2. Taxonomy (NCBI): domain Eukaryota; kingdom Metazoa; phylum Cnidaria; class Scyphozoa; order Rhizostomeae; family Cassiopeidae; genus Cassiopea; species Cassiopea xamachana. The sequence continues at coordinate 9,566,980 of OLMO02000297.1, forward strand.
AATAAAGACTGCTAGAATTAAGTACAACCTGGATGAAAGATTGATAATAGAAGTGCACACAGTGCAATAAAATAGGTGCATCGAAAAACCTGTCAGGCGCAGGGAATCGAAACCATTGTCAGAACCATGACAAGCTCAACTCAAATAAGACACACCTTATCACTCAGAGGACAAAAAGGAGTGCTTCAGAGAGCAAACAAACAGTTTGTCATACAACCACAGAAACCAAAGAACACAACCAAAAATACAAAAATACATAGATGAATGAAACTTTAATTCTTTAAAGAAGTACACAGTTTTCTATTTATAAGAAAGTGGTTTAAAAGAAAGTAGTACTCGACTGCTCAAACAGTTATTTTAGATCTGTCCTAATGAATTTTAGCAAATGAAAGAAAGTATACATCTCCATTAAAGGCAATGGTCCCTAAATGGGTTCAATTAAACCCCAGGGGTTTGGTGAGCCAGTTTCAGGGGTTTGGTGAGCCAGTTTCAGGGGTTTGGTGAGCCATTTTCAGGGGTTGGGTGGTTTAGTGCACTCCACACGTACAATTCATGACGTCACGCTCTGCTTGGCCAGTTAACTCACTAATAAAGTACATAGTTACACGTTCTTCTACTTATAAGAAAATGGTTTACAAGAAAAGTAGTACTCCACTGCTCAAACAGTTAAGGAATCTCAGTACTGGATTGTTGAGACCTAAGAAAGTTTATCAGTGCATGTGTATTTAAAATTCGATTTACTTGTGTATAAAATTTAATGTGCATTATGTTGGGTGTCATCTAGCAGTTTAACTTCTGCTATTTGCTAAGATTGACTATCATTTCTGGAGAAGATGGGGCCTTTAACTTTCCTCTAATGTGCAAGCGCGAAATGCTAGAACTCAAAACTTTAATAAGAAATTTCTGTCACTGGAATCGTGAAAAAGGGATGAAAGTTTCAGTAGTAGGCCAAAAATTCTCTAATGAAATAAAAAACACGTATATACTGTACCTATGAAAAATGAAAGCAAATATGAATAATAATAATAATAATTTCTTTATTTAAGGTTGGCTGTTACTCCTAGCTCTCGTGCTAATTTAAGCCAATCGAAACTTAAATACAAGATATATACAAGATACAAGAAGATAGAAGATACAAGAATAATAAGGAAAAGATACTGTTCTACCAGAAATTCATGTTTAGGTATACGTCTCTTTCATAAGAAAATGGGTCATAAGAGAGTAGTACTCAGCTCCTCAACAAGTTAAGAAAGTTCAGCACAGGATTTTTGAGGCTTAAGAAAGGTTTTTAGTGTTTATGTATCTAAAATTTGATTTATCTGTGTAAAAAATGTCATATATGTGATGTTGGCTACTCTCTAACAGTTTGACTTCTGTTATTTACTAAGATTTATAATCATTGCCAGTGTGCAAGGATCTTCTTCAATTTCCAATGTGAATGCGCAAAATATAAGAACTGAGAAATTTAATAAGAAAGTTCTGCCACTGGAATCGTGAAAAAAGTATGAAAGTGTCAGTACTAGGCCAAAAAAAATTTCTAGTAAAATAAAAAACATGTGGTTTAGAACAGTGCAAATGCTGAATTTCTCGAGCATAGCAAATTCTTGTGTTGTTCTGACGGTGCGTCAAGCTCCGTTTTATACTGTTTTGAATGGGTATGTTTTTGGCAATAATTGGCAACTTGGCCCATTTTTCCGCTAATGACAAGAAAAATGGATCAGCCGTGATTTAATTGTGTTCAAAAACGAAAAAATGCTTGACACAGTTAAGTAAAATAAGCCTAACAGATTGAAGATCACATAAATCTTTTGCTCTGACCGACATTACCCCCTTTTATTATTCAGAAGAGCACAATTCATTATTCACCGGGTTCATAATCAATACGTCAATCAAAATTTTCTGACTGTTCCCTGATTTTTTCCTAACCGACAGTAAAAAACACCTAATTTTTCCCTGACCCCAATTTTATATATAGGTTAGGAAAATGAAGCCTAACAGATAGGTAATGTACATATATTTGCTATAGCACTATGCAAAGTGATAAAATTCACATTTACTGACAACAAATTGAACAGCAACTTTGTGAACAACCATCCAAAGAGATAATGAAAATAATATGCGAAATAAATAATCTATTTTCCCCGACTAAATTATACAAAATTCCCTAACTATTCCAGGTTTTCCCTGACTTTTAGTAAAAATGGCCTATTTTCCAGGTTTTCCAAATTCAGTATGAATCCTGATTCAGTTCAGGTCTAGCTCGTAATGATTTGAGAGAAAATTTTCCAATAATAAAGGAAAAAAACTGGGTGGTAGTTATGAATAAATCAGACTATTAATCTATAAGTAGAAACACATAATAATGGATTGAGGAATTATTATAACTATTGAGAACCAATCATCAATTATGAAAATTTTCTTATCAACAAATGTTCGTATATGAACAAAAATTAATATGAACAAAACCACTCCATTACTTGATCGAGAACTTTCTCCGAGAAAATCTCTTGCAGTTGGGAGATTTCGATTACCTTGCCTTCTATCTGTCTGAAAAATAGTTTCAAATAAAGATGAAAGCAAACCGTGATACAACTAATCTTTTCCAAAGAAGATGTAGGAGGATGAAGTTCACATGAAACTATCACGCTAATTTCGAAAAGGCCTTCTAACTGGGTTTGGCCCAAAATATATTCAATACTAATCTGTATAACAAGAGAACCAAAAATGGCACATGGTGTCTGCCAAATCAGGAAAGTCATTTTACTTGATTTCGACACTGTTTCCTCTGAGTCAATAGATGTCCTGAGCAAAAACCAAAAACTATGCTTACCATAATACAAGGCTATGTAAGCACACTTGTACCTATTTCAGTGTAGTGTGCTCTTGGAAAAACTATTGATTGATCAAACAATGGTAAAAATTTTCCTTGATACTTCTCTGATTGTCGAATTCCTTGATCTTTTCTCTGATACTTTTTAAGCATAGCCATTTCCTTGATTTGGCAGACACTCTTTTGCAATAAGATCAAAATAGAAACAAAATCAAAATGCAACAAAGCAGAATACAGGGGAAGGGGCCGATCAAGTCTGCATCTGGCTCTATGAATCGAAAAAAAATCTTAGCAGACTTTCCTCAAAGCATTGCAAAACTGCAAATACTTCCATTAAGCCCTTCCAAAGTTACCAACTGTGTCGTCTTCAGTTGTCATATAGCCCGCATTGCTAAGTTTGGGTTGAATTAGAAGATTTTGTGGTCCCAAGCGACACCAAATCCCAATTGTATGGCTCTCATGGAAATCCATCTTTAAATATGCGGCTTCCATGGCTCTCTCAGAGAGAAAGGTTCACTACCCCTGATATATACTCTTTCAAACATCGCTGCGTGTTAAACTTTTTAGTAGTTTTGGTGTGGCATTCACTGGACGGGGGTATTGAGATAAGGGAGGTATTTCTTATTAAGCTAGCATTTTGATGCGTTTTACATATGTTCTGAGAACAAGAAAGGTACAACTACAGAAAGCTATGCTAATTCAGTGGCGATAATTCATACATCTACTTAGTATATGCAACGCATGTTGGAGTGTAGCGTTCAATAGAATGCGGTGTTAAGACGAGAAAATGTGGCATCAACAAACAAAACTGCAGGGCAAAAAGTTAGCAAGGCAGCATGCATACACCACACTACACAAAAATGTATAGAATGAGACACACCTGGAGTCATTGATGAATGAATCCTAATAAACTAGTTTCATTAAATATGTTTGGTACTCACTTGACTTCGTCAACAAGATCGTTTAATTCGTTAAGCAACATTTTGTTCTCTTCTTCAAACTACAAAAGGGAAATACCGTTCACAGATATGATACATAACACAAAAGATAACGTTGCAATACAACAAGCTGAAAATTACAGATAATATATTAGAAGTTTAGGAAGAGAAAAACAAATATTTATTAGTCGATGAATTGATAACCTTTTGGATTTCTTCTTTTGAAAGATTTTCTAAGCCTCTGTCTGGTTCTGAAGACTTTTCGTGCATTACTATGAAAAGAAGACGGTTTGTATAGACATATTGATTGTGAAGAGGAATTTACAGGAGGAAGAGCAAAGCCTGCAAAAAGAACTCATCAAGGGTAGCATTGCAGCGAAGTCAAAACCTTAAAATCTTTTGCAATATGAGCAAAACTGTACAATGAACACGCAACTAAGTAAAACAGAAAAAACACAATTTCTGGAGCAAGAGGATAAGGAAAACAATGAGAATACGAACTAATATACCATATCACTAGTTTAAGAATGAAAATGCAACAACAGTTTGCTAACAAACTCCTGACTTTACCATAAAACTGCCATTGCATGAAGAAGAGAAAACAGCAGAAGTATTTTATTTCAAATCTCCAACATGAAAATAGGAATCAAACATGAATCCAAAATAGGAATCCAACGTGAAGCCAAAATAAAAAAAGAAGAAAACAAATTGAAATTTCATCTTGCTCTGAATATCTAAAGTTTACAAAACCTTTTTAAACATACCATCCTGATTTATGACGGTTTTTTCTCTACTAGGAGATTGTAGTTCTGTCTCTTCTTTCTGGTTCTCCTTCCATGGCATTGAACTAAGCCTTGACCTGTTCAAGCAGACATTGATACATTGAGGCATCTAAACTATATCTGCTTTTGAGAGCAACAACCATTGTGTGTGTTTTGTGTGCATGCAGCAGCAAATATTAGGAGGGCAAGGGGGCGAAGTGCCTCCCAGGTGCCATCAAACTGCCAAACTCTTGGTTAAAGTAGTGGTCCAAAGGCTAAATACACATTGTTAAAAATAAGTAAGCTAATTATTTTGCTTGAGTCTCAATTTTCTTGAGAATCTATTCATATGAAAAACAATTTTGCTCAATAAACTCTCTGCTACTTCTAAAATACTCAGCACAGTCAGAACCCCTGTCCACTCTGATCTTTCCTGAAAAACTGCTGCTGTGTACATCATTTGCCAGCTCCATTCTACTGTAAGGAAATTACTAGAGGTCTCTCACCCCCTCCTAGCACTTATCACCATGAATTTGGACAATTTGAAAATTAATGTCCGATAGAATTATGAGGGGAAATGTCCCACATGCTACCATCAAAGGTGAATGTCTGTGTTTTCAGGGTGATGCCATTACCATTTCTTGGATGAGTGTCACATCTAAGATTGCTGAGGAAGAAATATCATTGTATACACTGAGGCTTTCAACTACAAGATGGTTTGGATATCTAGGAAGGGCAAATGGAAGTTTGTTAAATGGAGTGGAGGAAGTAAGGATTGGAGGCTGACAGCAAGTGGGAAGGTACAAGAACAAGTGGAGAGCATGTTTGACAGAGGATATGAACACCATGGGAATAAAGGAACAAATGGCACATGATTGCCAGTTGTGGCAGGCAGTGATCACCTATCTAGCCCCACGTTAAATGGGAAATTATGGAATTAAACAATGGCAATGATGATGATGATGATGATGACACTGAGGCTGTCATGTGGGCAGCTCAAAGTACCAAATCTGTCAATGAACTCAAAGATCTGCACTGCCTAGTGATGTCACATCCCCATACTCCTAAAAGCATTGCAGTGTTGCCTGAATACTAATGCACTTGTATTTTATTGCAATAATACTAAGTCAGAGAAATATGTATCACCTTAACTACAAATGAAAACTATTTTTAAAACTCCTAAAAATCCAATTTGAAGCCCCATAGCCAAAGCTGTTGAAAGTGAGTCATAACTACCCTGCAGTGGTTGACATTTTGATTCTCACTGGGAGGGGAAGCTGCCCTGAATTTTGTTGATTGTTTCCACCTGTGAAAACATGACATGTGCAAATTGGTCATAGCTCTCCAAGTTGAATCAAAGTGGGATCCTGTACCCTTTGAGCATCCACCACTGCTACTCTGTGCCAAGAATGAGGTATGTTTCACAAGAAATGAAACCTTGGGCAAGTGCATACTGATGAATTCCATTACAGTATTGACAGAAAACAGTAGAATGTCCTAAATGTAGATAGATTAAACAAGAATCATGGAACACATGGACTGTTTGTGAGCTACATGCAAAGAGGTCCAAACACTTTTGTCATCATTACATAAATATTCACAAAATTTCTATTTTAGCTCAGCTGTCTGACACTGCCCTTTGCGAGAATGTCAAATATAGACAATGTTGAATTCAGAGTCAGATTGCTATCCAGATAAAAAGTGGATTAGAAATTGTTGATTACTTAATGCAGGATATCCTGGATTTTGAGGGGAAAGGAGCTTCTATTTAACATCCAAGATCTAGGCCTACACAAATACATTGTATGAAAGATGATCCTGATAAGCAAAAATAAACATTACCAACATTTTCTTACGATCAACTGCTCTTTTAACTTTGATGGCTTTCTGTTGTCCATAAATTTTGCATACAGCTAAAGAAACAAAAAAGGCATATCCTTATCAAAGCAAATAGCAGCTTTTTAACTGAAAACTACTACATGTCTGGAGGCATGAGATGTTTCAAAACAAAAAACATTTATTTTTATAAAGTCAAACATTAGCATTACTTTCAACAAAAAACCACACACATTTAGAGTTATAAAGGTGTTACATAGCAGAGCAGGCAGCCAGTAAGTAGTGAAAAGAAAATTGAAAGGCCATAGAAATTAAGTGGCACAGGTTAAATGATCAGAAAGGGTGGTTTGGAAAACATGAACCAATTTTGCACAGATGATAGCTGCCAAAGGTTGTTTTAAAAGGACACTACAATATCACCAGATCAGAGATATCAAACATATAGCCTGGAGGCCAGACCCAGTCTATCAATGACTATAATGTAGCCCTTGAAACATTTTTGAACAAGTGATAAACTATGTATCCTTTTCTTGCCAGTTCCAGACGGAATTTAAGAGACAAAATAACATATTTGAATTGTCTAGCATGCTATATAGGAAATATCCGATGAGCAATACATGATCTCAATTTTCTGATACCTACCCATGGGACCTCCCCTTTGGGCCACATCAACTTATCCAGCCCATTTGACATCAACTTATGCTTTACATTGGCTCCAGACCAGAATAAGTTTGACATCCCTGCATTAGAGTTCCCTAAGAACTATCCAATTCTTAAGGCTGGAAAGTGTCAATGATGAAGTGTGTGTGTTTATGTGTGTTTGTGTGACTACCTTTAATAGTGTGTATGAAATGTGTTGATACCTTTAAGATAATCATGAAGGAGCTGAATAACAGCTTTTCTGTGCAATGATATTTGACTTTTATCACCTGTAACTGAGAAAAGAGCTGCCTTAAAAATATACACTGAATTGAAATTGAAATAAAGCACTCATTAAAGGTAGACTAACCTGGTACCATAATAGATTTGGTGAACTTAGCCTTGTATTTTCTCAAGGTTAAGACTGGCGGCAAGACAAATAGTCACATGTTTTGATGTGCGGCTGCATATTTTGATTGATGGGAATCGCATGGTATTGAAGCTTGCAGTGCATGTATGGTAATTCAGTTGTAGCTTTTGTGAAGGTTGTCTGAAATGAGTAATCTCGTAAATTATTGTCATTCTGCATTGCCAGAATTTATTAGAAGAGAAATATGCATCCTGCTGATAAAATATCACAGAGTTGATGTAACAGAACTGAGACTTGGAATATATTTGCCAATATTGAACTAAATCTACTCACGGGGTTGGTTTCAAAAGAGCTTGATGCATCACAAATAAAAGTAGGCCACAGACAACAGGGCATCTTCTACCATTGCCACTACTGGGCCAGTAGTGAGCAAAGTGTAAGGTTTTTGGCCTAGTAGTTAGGGTCCTTTCTTAAAGATCTCTAAATTTTCTTTACATTGTAAATGATGTTATGGCCAAGTGGTTAAGGCACAGTGCTGTGGACATGATGAGTAGAAAACCCCATGGGTTCAAATCTGCGTACTGGTCGGAATCACTAACCACAAGCTAGAAGCCCCACTCAGCTATCCATCCTCTTGCAGGTTGGTAAATAAGCACTCAGATAAAATCTGAGGATAAATGCCTTGAGCCACAGGCCCGCATCAGCTGCATAACTACCTCAAACTAATATTCATACTTCAAACTAATACCTCAAACTAATGCCCCAAACTAATAGTAGTCAACAAATAAATACTAACTAACTAACTAACTAACTAACTAACTAACTAACTAACTAACTAACTAGCTAACTATGGTCAAAAGTCAGTCTGTTGGTAGATGCATGCATTTACCCAATGCCACTGGTGTTGATGCAAATGCATACAACAGCAAAAAGGAAAAGTTGGTGTAGCTTCTCAATTTTTGTTTTTAAATCTTCAAAATTAGATGAATTCAAGTTGATGCTTCAGTTTCTCATCAGAATTACAATTAATAATGAAACAAATATATTACATTCTGCGGACAGGTGTTTCATAAGGGGTACCTCAACACAATTGTCTGAGGTTACCCCATTTTCATGCACATTCAAATATGGAAAGACAATTTGTCCACGAAATTGTTTGTTTCAGTTCAAAACTGCCCAATAGTCAAATTTTCTCAAAAGATGGCCTGAACAGATGAATGAAATTATATATTTAAACGATGGTACAAAGCTTTTAAAATCTAATAATCATAGCATGTGGCTGCACATCAAAATATGGGAGTCTGGTCACCAGTCTTACCTTTGAGAAGATACAAAATTAAGTTGGGCAAATCTGTTACTGTAAAGCTGGCACATAGACGTGAAAACTCTTATGCTTAATGACAGATGCTGTTAAAGTTCATTACGTGAATATGGTTTTAGAGACTTGTAATACCTAACTGAAAATTTATGACAAAGTTGCTCCAAGAGCTGAGGTAAACAAGTTTACTTTCAAAATGATTTTGATACCAGTGTTCATTTCTTAACAATTGAATAAGGAAATAGATTCGCTTTGAGGGAAGTGCAATTTTGTAATGAATCGCAGAAAAAGGCAATGAGAATAAGCGTCATGGTTCCACTAAGACATTTCCAAATTATGTTTAGACATTTCCATATTATATAACAAGTCCAGATATTTCAGACCATAATTCCAGGGATCCACCATAATAATGACACTGATGATGGATCCCTGGAATAGGGTCTGAAACATCTAGATTTGTCATAATATGGAAATGTCTTAACATAATTTGGAAATGTGTTACAGGAACCATGACTCTTATTCTCATTGTCTTCATTCTGCAATGAATAAGGAAAGTACTCTAAACCACACATATCACAAAATGAATGAAATTTTTCTTACTATCATTTTTAAGAGACCTAATTGAGCTAGCACAGCTTTTCATGAAATACTGAATGTCTTTGTCAACTTTTGCTTCCTCCTCAGTTTCTACCTTACTTGCAAATAGCAATCTGCAAAAGAATTTGCAAAAGTCAGCTTAAGAAATAATGGATATTGAAAGATCAAAAAGTTCTTTGTGTTCTTTTGATGTCCATTACTTTTTATTTTACAATGTGATAATGCACTACTTAGAAAGAAGGCAACATTAAGAGAATCTGCCTTTGCACATAAAGATCAGAGTTCTTGAGAGGCTATTTTTATTTTTTAAGCCTTCACAACTGCCCTTAATAATTTTTCTATAGCTATCCTGCAAAGGTACATAACTAAGGTCAAATGCCAACAATAGTCAAAGTCAAATCAAAGTCCTTTCTCACACCCAATGGCGCATAGGGTGGCACCCATCTCTGTTTCTATAGCCCTAGGCCACGCCTCTGCGAATGCAGTGAAAGCTACAGCGGGGGGCTGGTCCACTGGTAGCTCCGTGAGTTTAACTTTCCCACTCCATTCTCATATGTTGAGCACCAGACGAGAAGGCAGTGAGTACCATTTTTACAGTCTTTGGTATGACTTGGCCGGGGCTCGAACCCATGACCTACCGGTTGTGGGGCAGACACTCTACCACTGGGCCATCACTCCGATGGTACCAGACCAACAATAAGGCATCAATAATCTTGATAGCTTTTCAAGATTTAAATGGAAACTGAAAATTCTTTGATGCTGGATAGGCTATATTTGAGATTTCAAGACCTAAGTTGCTCTACTTCCCTAGTGACAAACAAATTCAAAATGCTATTGATTACATACCCAGTGTATCCATTGAATTTGTTGCTAGTTTCTATAATAATTTCCTTTAACTCTGTTATACTTCTAGCCTTGAAAAGTCAAAAGAAGGATATAAATACCACCATTGGAAAAAGAACCAACTAAAAGAAAACATGTATGGATTTTCCTACACATAGCAGGGAGGAGCTTGACTTCAAAACATGTGAGCTGTGAGCAGAACTACTCTAAGAAATATGAGTCAGGCCTTGGGACCTTATCCTTAGAAAGGAATTTTTACTTCTAGTGTAAGAGAAGTTTAATTGAAGCAGTTTTCCCAAAGTTTGAGTGGGATCTTTTTGGATGCAAGTTTGACAACTCACATTGCTGTGAAGGAGCTGTGAAGTATGTCAGTAGTGAATATGAGCATAGGAAACAGCAAGCCCTAACAATGCCATCTGAAAACTGAAAGGTAATCTTCTAACAATGTAAAGAGAGCTATCCACAAAAGGCTATAATTCTTTCTTAAATTGGTAAACTCCATTCACTTAATTGTTTTCTGTCATTGGTACTTTTTGCCAGTAGCTTGATTATACCCTGGGTGTTATAACTTAAATTATAGTTAGGTAGTCTCATATCTTTAGTAAACCTTTATTATTAACATACATATAGTTAACAACAAATCCTCATTTATTATTCAGGAAATATTGCTTAGTGTATGAGTGTCAACAGTAGTAGTTTACTTAAGATATGTGGCTATGTCAATACTTCATTTATTCTTTTGGTAATATCAGTGTAATTTTTTGCAATTTACTTTCTTTAAGTAGGCACTGTGTCAAAAAAATCTCCACTACTCCTCCTAAGTTGACACATGTAAACTAAAGGCAATATGTGGTATTTCTTTCAATGCCATGAACAAAACATTATTTGATTATAGTTCCAGCAGAAGGAATTTGAATGGTAGTTGAAAAAGAAACATAAACAAATACATCACTATTAATGTTGGGTATCTTGATTGGTACCAAAGTTTTTAATGGCCTCTCAATGTCCCCCCAGAAAATTTTAATGATCCCTCCATTCTGCAGCTGTAATTTTTCATGGACTCCATCCTTGAGAGATTGTGACAGTGAAACTGAACCTGTGTGCTGTAACTTATATCTTGTATACAACTAAAGAATATTGCAGACAATGTAAAAAGCAGTTTGACTGATTTGATATATTTTGGAGAAAAAACTTCAGGTTATTTTTAATGGCTCCCCCATTGTTGTAACTTTAACTTTGGTGACCCCACATTGAAGCCTAGGAGTACAATTTCTAGCGAAGTACCGCCATGCCTATCTACATTACACTATAAGAAAATGTCAGCTCTACCTAGATCAACACTTCATTAGCAAAAATGAGTCTTTACGTGAACAACTACAAAATACTTACTATTTCTTTTGAGCGTTGCTTGAAAACTGAAGGGGTATGCTTTTTGAAAATGTCCTTCGATATGTCCACATCAGCTCCATCCTCAGATGTAACTTTTTTCCGCATCCTTACTGCTTTTATCGTTGCCTTAAATGTTCTTGTTATATCCATACTATGCTTTTTCTGCAAACTATTCTATTTTATCAGTAAAATTTGCTTTAACTTAGAAAAATCCTTTTGACTTCTACGTTCCAAAATCTCATTTTCAAAAGTTAGATCGAGGTAGTCGCTTCCATCGCGAAAGTTCACATTTTTGGCGGGAAATTCAAATCTAGAAAATTTTAATTGCCAGAAGGAGATCAGAAAAGGCACAAAAGTTTAAGAAATCATGACACTTCTGATTACAAAACTCAGTCTGATGATTATTGTATAATTATCAACTCAAATACTTCAAAGCTATAATGAGAATCAGTAGTAAAAGAATGGGACAGATCATATGATGAAATGTGAGGGTTGTTGTTGTCTCCTGCTTCTTCAAAAAAATGCGGCTTGGACCTGTAGCATCCCCTGATCCGCCATCCATGGTAGCTGCATCATGATATTCAAAACTTCTAACATTATATTATGAAATCCAACTTGAAATAACCTACTCTAAGTTAATAAATCAGCGAACGATCTAAGCACCTCTCCCCGTAGTACCAACCCCGCTGGGCATTGAAAATCTGGTGGGGAAGCAAATTTTCTTGAAGAATCATCATTTCACCACAGAGGGAAAGCTCTTCAGAGAGGTCGTTACTTGGGGGTGCATCTAAGATAAATATTCTACAACAGCACCGTCTCGATTCACTTATCTTTGTGCCATGGAACTACACATAAATAACTATTTACAAGAGTCATTTGGAGGAGTCTGGCTACTTAAAATATCTGAGAGCTAGGTCACTCTTTCAGTTCCAAACACAAGATCAGATGATGCAAAAACCTGATTCACATCAAGTTTCAGTGTGAAACAGAATTTGATACCATGGCTTTCAAAGTAATCAATGCGCAAAGGAGAGAATAAGGGAGCGGTAGGAGAGTTTTCAAGGCATGCACCGACAGTCTTTCAACAAAGACTATTGGTATATTCTTTTGTTATTCTTGATATTTGTATAAAAATCAGTTTGATAAAGTTGGTGAGGGCCATTCACATACTACGTCCCGCAAGGGGGTTGGGGGACTTTTGGCGTTTGTGACAAAGTGTGACAAAGAGTGGGTGGGTTGTTTTTGGAGTATACTGTTACATTTTTAGACAATTAAGTATTTAGCACATTCGGCCTCAAAATAGCAAGTCTGGCCCTTTTTTAGAACAATTTTGCTTCTACAATCCTATCTTCATGCCATTTTGGGCCATTTTCACTTCTTTATTTTTACTTTTTTTCAATAAAAAAGGCATACTAAAGGAAAAAAATTTTCTACCGAAGTTATAATTTGATGCCACACATTGGGGGTGAGCGGGGTAGTTTTGAATTTGTGAAAAAGTGTGACTGGAGGTGGGTGGGGTGTCTTAAAAATGCCTAAATTAGTGTGACGTAATATATGTTCCCTAGAATATCCATCGCATATCATACCCACAATTCACGGGCTTTGAACTGATAAAATTACTGCACCTCTCCCATCCACAAGTAAGTCTAAAGTAAAATATTTATTGAGTATCAAAACATTTAACAATGCTAATGGTACATAATACGACTCTGTTCAACCACTTTCACAGAGCCAGGTAGACCAGATACAAAGAACCAGGAAGACCAGATACAAAGAACCAGGAAGACCAGATACAAAGAACCAGGTAGACCAGATACCGTATCTATTCTTTTCCACGTCGCAGCGAAAGCGTAAATTGCAGAAGATTTTGCTTCAGTGATGACTTTTCACTTGCTGATTACATGCATGAGACACTTTTGACGTTAAATAGAGGGCGACGTTAAAGAGAGGAAATACGGTAGGTCTTAGAAAATGAAGAGGTTAATAACGCTCCTGAGGGGCGCTCTACAGTCAAAATATAACCTTAAATTTTGCAATATATTTACACTAGGCTTAGCGATCTGATAATAAGTGCCCATATTCAAATGGAGCAACTTCCATTTGTGTTTCTTGGCAACAATGAATCTCCTGGCATCATATCTTGCTCTTGGAAACAAAATCTGTAACGAACTGGGCACTGCGTGGGAGCTTGCTTGTTGGAGAGCGTCTCCTTACACTCTTCAGTTTTCCACTCCTTCTTATAGCAAGAAACCAACCATAGCAATTCTTGTAAGCCACCTTTTCTTTGACGATTACTTGGAAAAGTAGTGTATCAACAGACACCTCTTGTTCTTTCTATGATAAAAAGCGTTTGATTAGTTAAAAGTTGTACAACATGATATCATCATGGACACCTACGCTGGTGGGGGCAGGAGGGGTGGATGCCCCCTCTGCTCTTATCGATGGGGGCAAGAGGGGCAGGAATTGCACTTCATGCTGAACTCTTTCCATCTCTCCTATCTTCTGAAGGAGGATTTTCCAGCATTGTAGACCAGTTTGGTACGGATAGGCTTTGCATTCCCTAAGAATAACACATAGTTCCGGCTGCTTCACTTTCAGAAACTTAAATATAAACTACAGAATTTCCTGGCCTTTCCCTTAATGTAAAATGAGTAAACAAAAATTATTGACTTTTCCAGGTTTTCCCTGACTTTTGCCAAACATTATCCAATTTTCAAGGTTCTCCAGTTTTTCTATGTCTTGCACGAACCCAGGGGTGCTGCCAGCCATCCCAGGCTGGGTGGGGGATTTTTGGTGCCACGCCCTAACATTATGATGCAATTTTGTTGCCACACCCATTCCGAAATATTGATAGAGCTGTCTCACCCTAACCCTAACAATTGCTCATCGAATCTGGACGAATTAGAAAATTGATCTTGCGAAAAGTGGGGGGACAAGTCCCCCATTCCCCCGTGGCGCCGCCAGTGTACAAACCTTGTCAGTTTTAGTGAATTCTTTATCAGCAAATTCTGAATTTCCACCGATCCAGTCTATTTCTTTTGAGTAAAAATCCCACCCACCCCATTTATCAAACCAAGGAAAGTTTACGCCCACCCCGTTTAGTGCACCCATCCTGATTATTCGAAGCTCGAGAGTGCTCAACACAGCATAGGCGTCAAATCATGATTAGCCAGCAAAGGAATCACCATCGAAGGACTCCTGCCAATACTGCTGGGAGAATTCGTTCGAGAAGCGTATTTTGGGGGTAAATAGTGTACCTCAGGTGATTCCTTTGTTAGCCAATCAAGACTTGATGCCTAAGCTGCCCAACACAGTGCTTTTTCATCTTCTTGAAGGTACTGAACCTCACAAGTTCCATACATGTATTCATCAAGCCTTTCGTAGTTGGAAAAATAAAATGGGATTTCTTTAAATTCAAAGCATATGTATACAACTATATTAGTGCACAACATGTACCATACATCATTTGCACATAAAAGCACTATATTCAAACAAAAAGCTAAGAAAACATGGATTTCAGACGAGTCATACGAGTGACGTGAACCAAACCGTCGAACCCCTAAAACTAACTCACCGAACTCCTGGGAACCACTGACTAAACACAATCATATCTGAAACAGTGTATAAACAGACAAGCTTCTCAAGGTCAGCCATTAATACAAACTCCTCCGTCCCTCTAAACGAGGTCAATCAAACATAAACAAAATAAAAAAACGAGATTGATTAAATATATTAGAACAAAACTAAAATTATAAAAGGTCCATAGTTCCTATGCAGTAGTATCATACTTCTATAAACATTTCTTAAAATTTCATGTGGACCAGTAAAAACTGGACGGTGGTCCGCAGTGTGCTCGCGGGCCGTAGATACCTTAATGAATGCTAAATTTCTATGAAGTGTTGATACTGGTGACTTCCTCACAGCAGTTACCTTTATATATGGCTTGCCGTACTTGTTGATTGCGAGAAACATGTCTGTGTTCGGTCTCTTTATCCTCAATTCATCAACACCATATACTTGTAATTCGAGAAGAGCTAGAGAAAAAAGATCAATTCAATTCATCAGATTGCTTTGAAGGGCATTTGTGCAATTATTATTAGCATTATGAACATTTGTTGTTGATGTTGAAGATGGAAATTGCAGCCTTTTAATTAATGGAAGAAGCAGAACGACGACGCAAAGAGTCCACACATAAAGAGTCCACACATTTATCGATACTAACTACTGATCCAGGGTAATTCCATGAAGACTATTCAATTCAAGACTTTTCCACTAAAAGCTACTCCAACTGACTTAAACAATACGACTTATACGGTGTGATTTGACTTATACGTTATATGTAGTAAGGTACACGTACTACATTTTATGTCGTATAAACTAAACACGGATGAATCCAGTTTTATTAAGCCTTTTAAGGTTTCAATTATTTATTGGCAGATTGATTGAATATTGCATTGTATTATATCTTTACCTAGAGCAGCCGTGGCCTAGCGGTAATGCACTCGCTCAGACTAACTTAATCTTGGGTTCGAGGCCCACCACAGACCATTGGTGACGTCAGGAAGAGCATCTGGTCCTAAATACTCGAGCCAGAACTAAAGTCCTCTCAGAGGCACCCTCCAAGCCCCAAGGAATTGGGGCAAACGGAGGTAAAATCGAGAGATTATATCTTTACCTACTTTTAGCTGGTCATTGTAGACAAGCCAATTATGCAGTCTTTTGCTAGACAAGTGAGTGGCGTGGCTGTGTACGGTCAGAAACTGGATGGGTGACCTCCAGATGAACGACCAAAAATGCCCACTCCGCCGTCCTTCGGAAGGGACGTTAAACTAGGGGTCCCATATCTGGATGCAGCATGCATAGCAGGCCTAAATTAGCTGAATAAGCGAGATAAAACATCCTACTCATAGTCAAGTAAACAGCAACAACAACAACAAATATTAAACCCTTTTTTATAAGAATAAAGTTTTAAATTTTATGACAATATGAAAACTCAGAACAACTGAAATTTAAAATTAACTTGAGATTGATGCAAGGCTCATGTTTCATCAAAACTCAGAATCAGGGGTGGCGCCAGGACTTTTCCGGCGGGGGGCTGACTCTTCCGACGGGGAGTTGACTTTACCGAAGAGAGCTAGAATTTGGTTTTCAGGGTAATATTAATGCCAAAAATCTCCGAAAAAATAGCTTTTTATCTTCCGACGGGTGGCTAGCATGTTACGACCGAGGGAATATAGCCCCCCTAGCCATCCCATGCCACAATCCCTGCTTAGAAATTTTGTGTATTCGCGATATAATACTACTGTTAGATGATCGTTGACACTGTCAATGCAGCATTTATTATTCTGTTCTACTTCTCTTTTGTTTTATGACGAAGTAGGACATCAAATTTGAATATATTCTTTTGATTTTCAGACAAAGCTACATCTTAGACACTTAACGATAATATAAGAATAATTTTAGGTTCAACAGCACAATCATTTAAGAACATTAAAGCTCAGCGAGAATTAGATGTTCTTATTTAAAAAGTATATTGTAATCTCAAACCGTTACTGAATGAAAAGAAGATTTGAAAATAAAAGTTATGCACAGTAGACAGAAGATATTACAGATATCATAGCCAGAAGTTTATAAATACAAATAAATTTCTAATAAAAAGAAGTAAGCATAAATAGTTTCCCTGCAAAATAGGTATTGCTATTAATATTATTACAAAATCATTAAAACAGTAATATACAACGCTAGGAAAGCTTAGTCAAGGAAACCAACATTTTTTGCCTATACCTTTCAAATGCTGCAATTGCATAAGCTTTGAAAAATCATCGTAAATCATGGCTGCATCTGCTACTACGCTATACATTACGGGTGGAGTATTCATGAGCAAAGGGAGAAGAGTCGATATAAAGACGAATTAAAAATCGAACGAACGAGCAAGCGAACGAACAAATGAACGAACTAACTAACGAACGAACGAGCCAGGGACCTAACGAACGAAAGAACAAGCGAATGATTGAACGAAGGAACAAAAGGAGCGAGCGGACGAACGAACGAATGGGCGAACAAACGAGTGGTTGAACGAGCCACTGACAGCTTGAATGAGTTAGTGTGTGGGAACTCAAATGAATGAAAATGGAATCAACAAATCTTACTTGAGGAACAGGAGAAAAATTAATAAGCAGCTTAGTAAATTATCACAAATAATTACATCATTGACTTTGTATCTAGTTGATTCATCAGCGTGAATCCACTCTGATCAACTAAAATTTGCGGAATGCTTTCCGTTTTCTTTATTGTTTTAATCTGACTAGAAGGATTTAATCAAAGTAATTTGAGTTCAACACAGATGAACTATCTGACATCATGTTTAGCCAAGGTCAAACATAACATTTAGTCGTGTCGAATTCAACTATAAAATGTGGAACAGTCCAAATGTGATGCATGATTCGGACTCTACTATTCAGTCATAAACGGTCTATTTGTAATTGTTTACAAAACTTTTCAATAGAAACATTGATATGCAAGAGAGAACTTCTCGAATGTAACATTTGGGTAATGGACTTTTAATCAATCAAAACATCCAATGTTGTCTTTTTCGTGTATTTCTAAATTGCCTACACGCTACTAATTTAAGAACAAATTCAGAACACTTCGGGCTAAAAACTTTGGGAAAAAATTAACAAAGCCAGCCTGAACCTCAAATTTACTGGTTCTTAGCACGGTACTGCACATGCACGTTGTTTACACGTGGCCTAGCCCGGGCTTGGTATCTGGAGCTTCTCTATTTTCTATTTTCTTTCCCTATTTTCAAGCTCATTTTATCTTTATAAGCGAAGATCAAATAAATTAACAACCAGAAGTCTTGCTGAAGCTTAAATTGACTACTGAGTTCTTTATAGAACCGTGTGTGCCCTTGATTGCCTAATAGACGCCCTCCCGCTAATTAAAATTTTCCACCCGAAACATACCTATTGCACCCCACACCTATTAACTTTTGGAGGTATGATCTCAACCAAGGCAATTTTTAGAGGAGATACTTTGGCCTGCAAGTAAAGAGTATCGTAAGAAAGTACGCTGATGGTATGTGTTGTGTTGTTCAGCGTTGTTTCGCTCTGTGGATTTGGCAATAATACTTTAATACAAATTTTTGACAAAAAACCATAGCCTTTTCTACAACATTTTTGGTCATTTTCCGACCCTCCCAGTTTATTCTAACCCCCCGCTAATTAGGCTTAGGGGATTCTTCCAGCCCCCCGACTATTCCAACCACCGTCTATTAAGCACCCAAGAGTAAAACTATTGGAGAAACTACCAGTACATAACTTTAAAAACTACAAATCAACATTTCGATAGTCATTGAATTTATACTTTCAAACATATATTTCGTTTGCCTAGTTTTCTACAAATATTTCATATGTACTGCATGAAGTTTGCACCTTCAAATAGTACCTAATAGGGGACGTCATAGTTGGTAGAACCCAAGGCGACCGGGTGCTATACCCCATCCGTCTTGAAGGGTAATCTATTATGTTTGAGTAAACTGCAGCCGAGATCTACCTGGGGCAATGAGAAGATCCTACCTAGGGTTAGCTATTTTACAAATCGTTCCATATTGAAAAGTTGTGTAACATGTAATGTATAATTAATCTTTCGTTTCAAAGCCATTATATTCAGGGAGATTTTTGGGAAGTCCTGATGAAGCAAATGTGTTTGGTTCTAAGCCACCATTCGCTAGAAGTTCAAGTCAAATAAGCATTAAAGTGTAGTGTAATTGCGATAACTGAGAGACCTCTAAAGTCTAATTTCTCAACAGTGGAAAAACAGGATAAGTTCTAAGTGACCAACCTTGCGATGCACTGATTTATTTTCTGAACTAGCGTAAGATAGTTTCCTATACACGCTTTTTTTATAAGAAAATCATTATTTTGCCTGAGCCTCAATTTTCTTAACTTTTCCTGAAATTGAGCCTGAGATTTTCTTAAATTTTTCTTAACTTTTACTGAAATAAACTGGCTAGAGTGGTGTACTTTATCGTTAATAATATTGTATACTTGAATGTGAATTCCATCTTTAACATTTTGAATGCAATAACGACGAAATACCGATTTTTGGCCTATAAAAACACTTGATTTTGGAAATTGAGCCTCTTGATTTTCTTACGATTTTCTTAAGATTTTGACGATTTGAGCCTCATTTTCTTATAAACTTTTTTCTTATAAAAAAAAACGTGTACAATACAACCACAAGTAATTTCTCCACTACCAACAGCTCGTTACTTTGATCCCTTTAAAGCTTGCATCCAATTCAGGCGTGATATCCTAAACAATTTTCACCTGACCTTCCACCAGGAATTTCCTGCAATTATCCTGTGAGCAATATACCTACACATTTTGTTAAATAAGAAGCAGACTCAAGAACCTAGTAGTAAAACCTCAGTGTTTGGCCACATTTTAGCTTTAAGAGTTCCTTAATAGATGCTTAATTTAGCTAACTAAATAGCAGTGAAAATGTAAAAACGTAAATGTAGCAATCTATTAGCATTGTAGGAAACACACTGCATCAGTGCCGGTTAAATCTAAAGCAGTCTCACATTGTTTTAGTTCAACCAGGCAACAATCTCCATGTAGTATTTGTCTACAGCTACTCAGCTCTATCCTTTTAGTTTTAAAAGCTTCGTACATTTTAGCGTAACTTGTACTAGGTTGCGTATGAACTGGTTTCTTGTAAAAGAACGTTTAGCTCCACCAATCTCTTCAGCTCAACAGGGAAGCCGGAGCGAAATTTTCAGTGAGGGGCTGGGAATAAGTGTCAAGCTCCTATTGGGTGTGGCAGTGGGAGTCAGGGGTGGAGCCCCTTACATTTTTTATAAGTGCGCCTTTAGATTGCAAGTAAACCCCTTTTTAGTATCAAAGTACACTTTATCTTAGGTAGGATGGGCCATCTATTGTATGGTGTCATACACCAACAGAAACGTGGGAGATTGCAGCTCCCCAGCCCCACGGCTCCAGAGTGCCTGGATCAAGTTGAATTTCACAACTTCATATTAAAATATGAATATTATGCTCTTGGCAAGTTCACCGATAAGGTGAAAAAGCGATTGCGCAGTTGCCCCACGTTCGGAAGTTATCGGGCGATCTTTATCGCTTCCATCACCTTTTGCTGTGATTGATCACGAAGCCCAGCTTCAGTTTGATAAAAGAAGGCGGGGTATACCACAAAATCATAGCGTAGCTGTAGATCAAATATGATACGAAATATTTAAAGTGAAGCATAAATTAACATTTTGTCCAAAAAAAAACGAGAAATGTCTTTAACCTTTAAAAGGAGGAGAGAGAAAAGTAGCAATGGTCCGGCAGTTTAAACTAGGCTTCGGGAGAAGTGAATGTCGAGAGAATCAAGGTGCCTCTAGTAAACCTTCCGGATTCCAACCCTGTCTCTTGTTTATAAAAAGCTGTTTGCTTTTATTTATTGAGTGTTATACAGGCAAATACAATCTACGAAAAGAGCGCATCGAATCGCATTAGATTCTCTTTGTAATCTCTAGAGGTAGTACCTTGCCGGTGATATATCCAGTCACGATTCTGATGTCACGAAGCGAGCTTGGAATGTGGCGGGTGAAAATGTACCTTGAATTGTTGACTCTATACATGTAAATTTTATCAAATGAAGGTCAATCTGATGGGCTTTACACAACCCGCTGGGATATTTTCCGCTCAGATGGAGAAAAAACATTCAACTCTGCTGATCTTTCCTTCCACCAAGAAGTTATTGTCGTTAGCAATCCTACCACATCCTCAAGAAAAGCCTCCACTAACATTCATAAGCTCTTGCTCAGATTGTGTCAAGTTTTTCATCTAAAGTGGTCCTCAACAACAATATCCATGCCACTATATCAGAAAATTGTATACTTTTATATTCCTATGGCAAAATGGTTATAAGAAGTAAATATGTTGAGACACAAAAGTTCTCTATATGTTGACCATTTTTACAACCGCGCTAAAATACGTAGGGAAAACTTGTATTTAAGGCAAGAGGTCGATTGAGTATTCAAGTTTTCTGAACGCAAATAAATGTTTGCTAGTCTACAGTGAAATTCATGATTGTTTGTGTATTATTTTTAAACAAACATCTCAAGGTTTATTTGAATAACGAGTAAGTATGAAGCTGAAGTAACATGGAAATCGTTTTTTCGACGGCTGTGTTTTGAAAAACATACAAACAGACGATTAGAAAGAACTAAGCTTTGAAGAACGTTGAGGATTATGACAGAAGCAGTAGAACAAAACACGTAATTTCTTAGGGAATGTTCTTGAAAAATTTGCAATTCTTACTGGTTGAGAATCAGAAACGAAAAGATGCATTCTAAATAGCGCTACAGCACCATGAACCAATACACAAAAACTTACTGCCTCTGGAGCTGGTATCCAATGCTCCTCTTATTGTGCCGTCTTCCATTATTTCCATGAATCTTCCAGTATCGGAATGCAAATACATTATTCTCGTATTTGTTGGTGCGTCCTGCTTGCCAGCATCAATATGTGAAGGACATAACTGAGAATTGGCTGCATCGTTGCTTGCGATGCCTAGCAAAGGCATAAATAGGAAAATGATGAAACAGTTGCTAGCCATCACCACTTCTCGATTAACTCTTTACAGCTTCGGCTCTTGAGTGCTGCGAAAATGAGAATCAATCCACTGTAATGCCAACTTATTTATAGAAGACTTTGTGACTGTTTCAGTCGAGATAAGCGCTGGTTTGTGACGTAATAAGTCCTACTCAATTGAATAGAGCCCGCTATAGTACTGTTGATACTTGCACGTGTAACACTGATACTTTATACCGTTGGACCTGCTACTTCAAATTGCTCATTAAGAAGATGTTATTTTTATCTTACGCTTTGATTCCTGTGTCAATGTTTACCGGGACAAAAATATCCTGCAACTCTCTCAGCGAATAGCTGTGACACTGCGGTTTCCACCAATTTTTCAAACGTTGAAAACGGAGGCAAATAAACGCTCTTTGAATCTGAAATGTGTCCTTCTTGCTTTCAATTGCCGATATCGAATTCAACCTGAGAAACTGTAAACAAGGTACATCAGTGCGTGCCTTATCTTGTCCAAATTTCTATCTATCCACTTTATCAAAAATGTGTCTGAAACCTGGCTTACAAATTGGATTGTTACTAATACTCTCTTGCCTTGAACAACAAGCACGACTTTTCATCATCACATAGCTGACCCTAGTTCGATTCCCAGCTTCTGCGGAGGAGATCTAGATGTTATGAATCCCTACAAGACTAGCGGCTGAACAAACAAAAACATAGAATTCATTTTGCTCCCTGCAAGGGATCATGGGGAAGTGACCAGATCCCATGTGGAAAGGAACGATTACAATGCTACTCAACTTGAATATTGTAATTGAATCGTATGGCTATGGCACGCAATTTTGTAGCAATGGTCAACTATGAACATTCAATATTCAGCCATGACCTTTCAATATTCAATCATCACTATTCAATATTCAGCTACATTCAAACAATCATTTCAATGGAGGAAGTTTGAAGGGTGTACTCTCCGTTAAACAACCCAATAGGCTCAGAATGACAGTTTCACGCCTTTTTTATCAATTAAAATACACTTCTTAAAATAAAGTGACCAGATCCCATGTGGAAAGGAACGATTGCAATGCTATTCGACATTTTTGGATCTGAGTCCATCAGATACAGAGGTCCTCAACTTTGGTTTTCCCTTCCTCAAGATATAAGGAATACTGAATCTCTCTCATTGTTTAAATCAAAGATAAAAAAGTGGCACGGTGAAGAATGTTCTTGCAGACTATGTCGACCTTTTATTCCAAACGTCGGATTTTTATGAATTTTTATGATTGGGCTTTTGTTATCTACATTTTATGTTATTTCTTGTATCAAACTATTTTATCATACTATTTTTATAAACTGTATATTTTTAGGTAGTTGGCCTTAATTAGCAATTTAGTGTTTTTTTTTACTATACTTAGCTAGGTACCAGCCAACTATAAAGAAATTGATTATTATATTATTATTATAAAGTGCAACTACTGTGCCCATCCTAGAGGGAATCGTCACCAAATTATTGGAGTTCCCTTCAAGACCGGGCACTTACATAGGCATTAACAACAACATCAAAGTAATCACGATTGCCACAAATAACAGATAACATTAGGGTGGCCATGTACATCTGGATCAACACCTAAGTTTGAAATCAGATGGAGCTTAGCCTCATAAATTAACGAAGGAAAAGACAGTGGCGCAACAGACATAGGTTGGGGCTAGGAAAACTCCTAAGAGCCCCCAAGCATTTGAGTTCCTGAATGGGCCCCCAGAGGCTTTCAAGAGATAAGTCTTTTTGTGCTATTTAGAGGGGAAATTAGAATGGAGGCCCCAGTGGTACTCAATTCCTATGGGCCCTGAGTACCCCTTACGTCACTGGTTAAAGGTTCACTTTTGATATGAAAGTGGAATAAGTGACGAGGAAATGGGAGTCAATGACATGGCGTCTGGAAATGACCAAATATGCAACGTCTTTCGAATGGATGAGGACCACGCCCATTTAGTCAGCCAATTGAAGGTCCTTCACTTCACAGAAAACCCTGCACACCTCAGAAAAAACTCATAGCAACAGCACTGTTACGAGCTTTTACGGATAAGCCAAAAAATCTACCGAAGGTAGCAAAAATTGGGTTGTGACACCCCCACATCCCCTTCTGCGAAATGCCTTGAAACTCAGGTACCAATAATGTCCGAAAAAGACCATTTTCATGCAGCCACTTTTGCACCACTGACCTAGCAAATATACTACCGTAAATCTTCAAATAAGTGCCCGGGAGCTTATTTGCAAAACTGAATTTTTTGGTGGGGCTCAAATGAGAGGAGGGCTTATTCAATGGGGAGTTATTTTAAACTTTGACATTTTCCCGAATGGTTGACATAGATAAATGAGATAAATTTCTCCATCAACTAAATTAAAAAATTTCAAAAAGGCTATTTCGCAAATGAAATTTATTTGTCAATAATGATTTCCTTTGATAAAGTCGCGTTTCTCTTTGTTTTTTTTGTCTCCACTTAAAGGAAGTAATACTGTATAGCTAGCTGTTGTCCAGCTTTCTAGGAAAAGATATTCTGCAATTATGCTTCCATCGAATAAGACCACATGGGGCTTATTTGAGGCAGTAGCGTGGTGGACGGTTTCTCGCTGGGGGGCCGAGCCCGTTTACCTGCCCCATTTTTAGGTAGTGGGAAAACGGGCTCGACAGTGATTAGGAACTCAAAAGATTGATAGGTTGTGCATGTTCAAGCTGCAAAAACACAATTTTCAAGGCCCTAGGGTTGAAGAACAACTCGATTCAAGGGTAGAATGTTATTGCAATACTGGCAAAATGTTATGGGATTTGATGCTAGGGTAGTTACCCAAAACGTTCTATGCATTAGACATTCTCAAGGGTAGCTACTCAAAACTTGTGATGTATTAGACATTTCTCCACACATATCTCTACTCCAAGTCCCACCATGGCTGGGCCCAAAAGAAAAGTTTCAAATTTGAGGTCTTTAGATGCCTGGAAAGTGCTATTTTGGAATCATTGATTGTACATTGAATGCAAAAAATTGGGAGCTATCTAGATTTTTAAATACAAAGGGCTTTGATACAAGGGAATTTGCTCAATAAGTTCTATACATCAGACATTCTCTCGTACTCAGTCTGTACTCAAGGACCCCCATGGTTGGACCCGGAGGAAAATTTTCAAATTGGAGGTCTCCAGATGCCTGGAAAATGCTATTTTGAAATTATTCTTTGAAAAAAATACATTAGGTGCTATCTGAATAATAGAAACTATACGCTCAGGTTGCTGAGGATTGAGCCACACAACTAAAAAAAACAAATGATTCAGCTATCTGTAATGTAAGTCTACTTTGAGCTAAGGATGGAACATATTATAGAAGACATCGAGATTAGATCTTAACAGACAATATTTGTAGTTCTACAAAAGAATACACTATTTTGTTGCCAAGCACAAGCATTCTGTGCAACGAGAATCATTCAATTCACCTTCTTCATCCCCGCTAATGGCTCTCTGCTTTTATATGAAGTTTTATACCGCAGCTATCAAGATGAAGGCGCCGATATTAGTCTGCCCCTGCCACCCTATGCTTCCAGTATCCCTGTAAGTCCAGCATGAACCCAAGAGACATGCGAACTACTTCTGAAAACCATGAGAATATTGGTGGGGGTGAAGAACGTGAACTGAACAGTGATTCTTAATGCACATTACGCTTGCGCTTGACAAAAAAATCCGTATTCTCTCTTTTAGGACTGCAAATATTGTCTGTTGAGACGCAACTTTGTGCCCCTCAAGCATTTTGGCGCCCCCTCCAAAACTCTAGCTAGGGGCCACGACCCCCAGGCCCCCTACCACCATGCCATGAGGGGTGGGATTCTTTGCAAAAATGATTTTTTAGCTAGGGTAGGGGGGCTTATTTGAGGATTTACGGTATGTTCTAAAAACAAACAAGAAAGCACTGAGAAGCGTGATGATTAATACGAACAGCAAGCAAAGCATTTTATCTCTCATTTCTCTTTCAAAATGAGGAATTGGCTCCATTCACTTCCTTCTACATCTAGTATGTTCTTCTAGATTCATTAAATCTGTGCAGGCTTCTTGATTGCTTTCGTCCCTCGCAAAACTACTAGTTGCCATATTACAAGTTTTTTTTTATAAGAAACCCAGCTCAAGGCCTAGTACTAAAATTTTCTTAGTTTTTGGCCACATTTTAGTTCTAAACATTTCTTGAAAGTTTCTTAATTTAGCGAACTGAACTCCTGTGAAATCTTACGCAGAAGGTGAATGTAGGAGACTATTTGCCCTACAACAAACAAAATGCGTCAGTACGAGTTAAATTTTAAAGCAATCTCATATTCACATTATTTTGCCACAGGTTTGCGTCGAACCAGGTAGCGATTTCCATGTGCTATTTGTCTAAAGTTTCTTAGCTTTTTCTTTGTACTTCTAAAAGTTTCTTAAATTTTTGGCTGTCTAGCACTAGGTTGCTTATAAAGTGGTTTCTTATAAAAAACGTGCAATTTAGGATACCACAGAGGGGGGACGAAACTGTTTCTTGTGGTAAAATTTTCATGCAAACGCAGAAAGCGAACTGACATTGCTTACACTTATACGTACCCAAAAAATTACTCTGTGAGGTACGGAATTTTATGTGCAAGATTAGGCTAATATTATTACTTTCTTTTGCACAAAGACTGCTTTGAATTCTAATGACTACATGCGGAGGCGTCACCCACTAAATACCATAGGAGGTATTGAGTATGACGTATATCATTAATGTTGTATTGCACTACCATTGGCTTGCTATCGCTAATTATCATTGCTCTGTGATTTTATCTCATAAACCAACAAGCTCGCGGCTTTCATTATATAGCCCATAGCCTAACTCACCATGCCCCATCTGGCATTTCAACGAGTAAACATTCCTCCTGAATTTTGTGCACCTGCAGACCTCATTTGGAGGCAAGGACGTACTTTGGCGAAAGACAATAAGTAAACACGAAAGTAAGCAAGAAGGAAAATGGGTGGATAACTTACTGGGGAGCAAATTTTGTTTTTGCACTATTGTAAGCCTGGGGTGCTATTGTTTATGGCTATAAATATTTGTGAGAGTGGGTGGCTTCTTCAAAGAGCGAGCACAGTGAAGATAGAAAAGAGCTAGCACAGTGTAATCAGAAAAGAGCTAGCACAGTGTAATCAGAAAAGAGCTAACACAGTGAAATTAGAAAGGAGCTAGCATAGTGAAGATAGAAAAGAGCTAGCACAGTGTAATCAGAAAAGAGCTAGCACAGTGTAATCAGAAAAGAGCTAACGCAGTGAATTCAGAAAAGAGCTAGCACAGTGAATTAGAAAAGAGCTAGCACAGTGTAATCAGAAAAGAGCTAGCATAGTGAAAATGGGAAAAGGTTTCATCAGCTTGCAAAATCCAAGGCAGAAAACTAAGAGGCTTTGTCTCAGCCATCTACCCACACGAAAATCAAGAACTGAACTAGTACTCCAAAGATGGTAGCTGCTCTTTAGATATTGTGCTGTACAACAGTACTTGCATGTCTTTTCATGTCTTTCCAGGTTTGTAATATGAGCATGCTAGCAATACCAGCTTTGTATGGCAAGAAAGTGAAATCCAGCCACAAACCATTGTATGGTCAAAATTCAAAGTGTTAAATGCAACTTTTAAATACAACTACCAGGATGTGTTGTAAAAATCACTTGGAACAAAGGAATAAGCGAAAGGTCTTTTAATAATTCATGACACTTTCTAAATGCCTATTGCTACTTCTTCCAAGGGTTTCGATATTTTGGATCAGAGCATGTGCAACCAGATTAACTAATATTTGTTACTTCTCTCCACCTTGGCGTGGCCATGGGGGAATGGAGGGCAAATCCCCCCACTTTGTTCCAAGATGGTGCTCGGGATTTCGAAGAGAAAATAATTGGGGGGGGGGTTAGTAGTAGTAGCAAATCTTCAGAGAAGTAGAGGGCGTGGCCAAAAATATCATTTATGTTCCCACTTCTAAAATCCTGGCCACGCCCTGCTCTCCGCTTTTCCACTTTCTTTGCTCTGATTAGAGAAACCTAAGAAGAACACGTAGGAGGAGGGAGTCACATCTCACTTTTCACTTGATGTCACATACTCAGTTCCTACTCATATTTCTAACTTATTTTCAGTTGGCTTCTTTTTGTACAATTAATTTTAAAAAAATTTTTTAATAGTTAATGTCAGTAAAAGGCCTTAGGGCCTATAGCAAAGCTCTGGCAAAGGAAAAACTCTGGGAAAGGGAAGACAGGTTAAGTAAATAGGGAGACAAGATTAAGTTTGTTGATGTTAGATTTGAAAGAAGATAAGTTGTAGGAATCGAGGAAAGTAGTGAGTGGCGATGAGTTCCATAGCTTAGCAGTTCTTGGGATGAAAGACAATTTGTGAGCTAGAGTTCGTGGATTAGGTAGTGTAACGTGGAAAGGGTGTGAATGAGTAGAGCTTCTAGTAGCTCGCACACGCCTCACTGGATCAGGAATAATATTCTTGATTTCCAGAGAGCGATGTCCGTGAAAATACAGGTAGAAAATGGAACTATCTGCAACAAGACGACGATGGGAGAGACTGTAGGGAACTGTTGAGGTTTGAATTGTTGATGAGCCGGGTAGCTTTAGACTGGAAAATTACTACTTACTATACAAAATATCCGTTACTAATAATGACAAGGGAAAATGAAAGAGAAACGAAGTGAATTCAAGAAAGAGCAAGCACAGTCAAAAGAAAAAGAGCGTATGTTCTTTTTAAAATCTAACGCAGAAGCTATCTACCCACACCGAGCCACAACTTTTTGAACACCTCTTTGTTCTCGGAGCTATTCACATTTTTGCTTGCTAGCCACATTATGTGTCAACTGAAATGGCGCACCAAGAAAAGTAGACACTGAAAGTGTCATGAAGAGGCATAAAGCTACTTGAATTGAGGGCCTATTCGCCATCATACGCTAGTCTCAACCAGACCTAGATTCCACTCATTGGTATTAAAAGGATGCGGTTTCTTTTACAAGAAACTGAAACTCGGCCCGGTGTAAAGATGAAAATTCTACAAAGGTATCCATCTTTCCTTGTAATGTCGATAAACTTTGATCTGCACAAGATATAAAAAGCTGCCCCTTCTGGAAATGTGAATTAAAGCCTTCTGAACATATTCGCAAAATATTTTTCAATTATTCAAAACTATGTGCTATCAGTTTTTTCGCAAAGAAAGTACACTTTGTACCACCAAAACACGCTTCTTGATGCTTGTCGAACGAATTCTCGCAACATTATTGGCAGGAATCCTTCGATGGTGATTCCTTTGGTAGCCAATCAAGATTTGACCCCTGTGCTGCCTAAAAGTCGTGAAATTGCAAGATCCAGCAGAAAAAAGCGGTTGCTCAATTTAAGTAGTAGAGATTAGTCGGTCACACTGGAAGATAACGAGCTTCCTAAGAGTGATAAGCTATCAGCCATTTTCTTCTATTCACGTTTCTAGAAGCAAAATTTCTTCAAAATGTGACAGGAACTGAAACAGTTGTGAACATTGTCAAAGTAAATATGATCAAATACATGTACAAGCGATTCATCAGAGTTAAGGATAAAGGTAATTCATTAAAAGGTGAAAGAAAGAGAAAGCGATTTAAAGAAACAAAGAATTCATTTCCTAGCAAATGAATGAGGACGTAGGAAACTAAATTTGGCGCATCTTTTTATCAGCTTAGAGCTGATCATTGAAAATTGACCACTGGCATTTCATTACTATTGGCAATTCATTATAACCGTAGGTACTTCACTTAGGCAATTCATTATAACCGTAGGTACTTCACTTAGGCAATTCATTATAACCGTAGGTACTTCACTTAGGCAATTCATTAAAACCGTGGGTGCTTCACGTAGTGGAAGGGTCTTGGGCGTCTTGACCCCTGCCTTTTTCAGGAAAAGAGCGAAATCGCCCTTTTTTGCAGTGCCCCCTCTATTCAAAAAGGACGTTTCTCTAATATGGAAAAGGCATGGTTCCAACAATTCTCCGGGGGCTCTGCCCCCGTTCCCTTGTTTTCCCCTCTCCAACGTGACAAGCAATAAGAATCATTGGCCCTCAGAGCAACGATATCAGTAAACATCAACATAGTATTTCATCCAATTGTAAATCTATAAAAAAGTATTCAAAGGCCGTATCTTCTTTGGAAAGTTTAGCGTGCCCTTTTTCGTGGATTGACCCCCTGCCACCGAAAATTCCTAGTTGCACGCCTGGGTAAGATGAGGTACCTCTTGCAACCTACAATTCTTTCTATTCCATAAGATTGCTCTTCATGGCGCATTCATTGTGCCTTTCGCTGCACAGTGTTACACTGAAATGGTATGATAGGCAGTTATTTCCAGTAATATGGTCTGCTGAAGCTCTCACTTCAAATCTTGTCCTCTGCCGTCATCAGCGAAAAATATTTCTAGAATTTTCGATATGACGATCGTCGTCAGCGACAAAAATGTTTGATATGTATTTCCCGCACACACCAAGTTGTCGTTGTGAAATTTAGAGAAGAAAAAAGAGAGATGTAGAAAGATGAAATGACGCTTGGAACATCATCATCATAATCGTCATAGAATTCTTGGATGCACTCCTTCGGTGGGCAACTTTATACTTGTTCAGGATTCCTTGATGCACGAGCGGTCTTTAGAATTATAGTGGAGAGAGTAGACATTTTAATAGCTATTATCTTTTATCTTCATTCCAACTTAACTGTAAAAATGGCTCGGCTAGGTGACTCGCGTCACTGCCATTGAACCAACGAACTCTAACTCATGTTTCACATAGTCCTAGTTCTTCTTACTACTCATCATAATCCTAATCCTAATCGTAGTTCTCTACGAGGGGTGCGCTTAAATAATGTAGAAATATTGATTTAGGATGCATCAGTATTTTTGCCGACATAGAGTAATCGTTACTCAGCATAAAATACGATAGAAGGGTAACGCTAGTTTATTCTATTATACCAAGTCTAGTCGTGTATGACGCAAGGGTAAATAATCCTTAATCCTTAAAACAATAGAATGGAATGCTGCATAATGCACAGTCATTATTACGGGGTTTGCTATGGGGGGTGCCTAGCTTCACGAAATTACTACGTTTGTATTACTTATATCTAATCTAACTCATTTCTCAACGAATAATATAAAATACTTTGGGACTTATACGTGCGTCTTACAATTTGATAAATGATTGTCTTACAACTACCGATATAAACATATGCTTACATTTTCTGGAAACTATAATGATTCTGTTGGCTCATTTCCAGTCGAGACCTCGACGTATCTCACGAATAACTACTATGAGACGGCCCCCTCAACCTTTCGCAAGCCTTGAGAGTTCAAATACCTAATATACCAACGCAATACGACGTAGACCTCTACAGTTTTCTACAAGCACTGTGAGTCTAAATATCAAATAACTAATGTGAGACGTCCTAATACAAGATACAAGTACTTTCACAAGCTACTTTATCTGTCCTAATTTTCCATGTATAGCTCCGCACTTTCATTTATAAATTAGCAGTATGACATAGTCGTCAGCGACAGAAATCTTCGTCCTCAGCGATAGAAATAGTGCTGTGTGCGCTAGGCCATATGATATTCTCACTGAAAAAGGCTTCTCTTTTCTTGCACCTCTTTTCTCCCTCCCTGTCTCTCTGCCCCTTTTCCCAATGTATATCTCATCTTAAAACAACAAAATGCAAGACCAGAGATTTTGGGGAGCAATATGCTACAAGCGAGGAGAGTCTTGAAGCTAGCGTTTCTCAAAAAGAACCATTTCAATGAACGCATCTAGCATGAAAGCTCATGATTAATGCTAACAAAACAACGGTGATAAATATTGGCTGTACAGTGTCTTTGTTTCTTGAATCAAAGTGTAATACAAAATGCGTTATGAAATGAGATTGTAGTATCATTGCATAACATTTCGCATAATTAATGGATTAAGAACTTTCTTCTCTGACGCAAGCAATCAAAAGGCGATATCTGTTTTATCAACGCACTACTGTTCAAAGCATGAATTTATTTATCAATATCCCCTAGGTATTGCTAGTAAAAGGTTATCTCACCTTAGAATGATAACGATTTGACAATCTTCCAACAAAGTACAAGGTATTCCATGTTGTGTGTGAGTAGGAAATGAACTTAGTTATGAAACAGTTTTTATATTGATCACGGACATCCCATCGAAAGTTGAGGTACTTTAAAGGCCATGCCCCATAATGTTCATTTATCCACACCCATTCTACTGCAAGGAAGTTAATATCTTATTGTTTCAATCAGCCTCTAAGCCAGGGGGTGGCATGGGGGAATGCCCACCAGCTCAACGATTCAGCTTTTACTAGAAGAGTACAGTACGATGAAATATAATCAGAAAGTGCTAATCTTAGGGCCCTCTGATTGAGTTTCTAGAGGTTATTTTGACTTGCGCTACTGTAAAATGACCAGATAAGAGGGCAGTAATTGAAGTGAAAAAAAATGAATGAATTTACAGCTACTTGTCTTTCTTTATTACCCCCTGCATCGAACATGTTTGATTGCATTTAGGTGAATTGTTGTTTTTTGCAGATTTTATCAATATGCGAGTCAAACTTGTTCGTCAATATGAATGCCATGAAAGGTTACCTCATTAGAGGCCCTGTATACTTTCGTACGTAGGGGTTTGCTTGTTCGAGAGGACACTTATCTTGGGCAAACGATTAAGGCAGGGTTGCCAGTCCGTATACCCGCCCCCTTTATCTCCAGTGTTACTATGAGTTTTGTTGGTTCTAATAGCAGAGATCAAACGTCAGGGGGTCTGGGGGGTTGTGAAACCCCCAACCTTGAAAATTTGCCGTTTTGCAGGGCAAAAACTGTAGTACAATTTACTTTTGCAGAGCAGCTTACTGGACTCAGGATCATTTGATAAACTACTGTTGCTAAAAAAGATCATAGACAAAGGTTCCTCAGAGCAAACCTCTGATACCTCCCAAAATTTATATTGAAGTTACTTCCCTGTGTATTAGTATAGTTGAAAAGCGTTCTTTGAACTATAACAAAATCTGTAATAGGGATGTACAATCCATGTGCTCACATGCTTGCTTATTATAATAAATCCTTTTGACCCCTGTCTTCACTATTTACGTTATTACTACAGTTGCCAGAGTGAGCATCCAGTTAAGGCCTTGAGTCGGACTCGAACCAAAGACGTTCCGCGCAGGAAACATGCAGTCTGAAATCAGATGGTTGGCTGTCATTTGATTTGAATTAAACCACTCAATGCATTCATTTGCATCGAGTTGAACTAATCTATGAAGTTCATGAGTTGTCTCAGAAAAAGATCAAAATTATATATGTTATGAATTGAATTCAATTGCGATATCATGTGACATGGAGCATGCGCATGGATGAGATACGAGTTTCGAGAAGAGGAGTTATTGAGAACATAATTGAGGACGAAGAGTTTCGAAAACACAAGGAGAGAAGAGACATTTCCTGAGAGAAGAAATTAACATTGAACATTAAGCTTCGAGGAAGCATTTGAGTTGACAACACTTGGACTTATTGCGTGTATTTTGTTGCTGTGATTTGCTTTTCCTTATCGATATATACTTCAAAGAAATTCAACGCGCGGAGTTATGCAGTGAACTCTCGATTCCTCAAGACACCCAAGTTAAATCGATAATCTTGGGGAAATATGAGCAATGTTTTCCAAACGATATAATAATCTTCAAAGTTACGTAAGGAACCCTCCCGGATGAAGGGAAAATACCATTAATAAAGACTTTGAAGAACGGTTGTCCAAGGATTGACTCCTGCGGCAATCCTTGACAAGTGGTCCCCATGAGCTGAATAATTCAATGATTAATTTTTTCAACGCAAAGCACGAGAAAAACTATCTCAAACTTCAAACGAGAAGCCGACCAATCTATTTTTAGCTGTGTACAAGTCTATTTCTAGGGAATAAACATTCTGCTTTCAGCCTGGATGTTTCTCAATATTTTTTCAACTGTTCCAGGTGTTTTTAACTGCTTCATGAATTCTTGACACTTCCAATAATAAGAACAGCCCAGAGTAGGCAACAGCGATACAAAAAATAGAAATAGTTTGTGAAGCACACAATGGATGCTATTTGTAGTTAGGGACGCCGGAACGATAGTGGGTAAGAGGGTCAAGAGGAGCAAAATGGCACCGACTACCATAGGCGAGCAAATAAAGCCGAGAAATGAAGGGCTTCCAAGGCACTTCATTGGGTATATCAGGGCCTATAATTTTCACATTAATATGAATAAGTGTCTCTTCCCATAGACTGTTGTTTATTCATAGTTTATTTGATATCCATTATGATATATCAACGTCAGGGGCGGCACCAGCCATCACAGATTGGGGGAATTTTGAGTGCCACACTCTAAAATGACAACGCAACTTTGCTGTTACACCCATTTCAAAATCTTGATAGAAGTTCCTCATTCGAATCCTAACATTTTCTCATCGAACTTAAACGAATTAGAAAATTGATCTTGGCAAAAACTGGAGAGGAGGCAAGTCCTCCAGCCCCCACCCCCTGGCACCTCCACTGACCAACATTTGGAAAGCAAGTTATTGAAATGGCAGGAGGGGCGCTTACTTCCCCCTGCCCCCTCTCCAACATCTCTGTTTGTAGTTTGATCAAGAGTCGTCTGTAAAAACAGTTTTTTACAGGCATTAAAAGTCGAACGAAACTGATACTTATTGCAGTGGCAAAAATCATCTCTTCTTATGTTTGTATTCTTCACTATTTGTAGTGAAAAAATGTTTACTAATTTTTATACATTAAACTAAGTACCTAACAAACTGTTATGAACACCATATGTACTTTGTACAAGCTCCTTTCAAAGAGGTCACTATGCTGAATTAGATGTAATAAAAAACTACTCATAATCAAGGAATTGATCATTCTAACGAATTCTAGTAGAATTAACAACATCTTCAACCAGCATTAAATTGTTCAACGCAGCATCCCTAGACTATATGTCAGAGGTGGTGCCAGGAACTTTCTGACGGGGAGGCTGACTCTTTCGATGAAGGGGCTAAAATAAGTTAGTAGGGTACTACCAATGGAAAAATCTCCGTATAATAAATTTTCACCCCCCGACGAGGGGGCTAGCATGCTCCTACGGGGGGCTATACCCCTTTGCCCTCTCTTGGCACTACCCCTATTACACGTCTTTTTTATACGAAAAGAATTCTCTGGCTTTAGCCTGGATGTTTCTTAATATTTCGTCAAATCGAGCCTTGAATGTATCTTAAATGTCTTTTAAATTTAAAGACTTCCAATGGCAATAACAACCCAGATTAGGCTATTGGGATGGAAGAACCAGGATGCTTAGGTTTTGTGAGGCATTTAATGGATGTTCATTCTATTTTGTTGCTGGTTTTATCAACAAGTTACTAGTAAAAACAGTTTCTGCAAGTCATTATTTGCAGGGGCGGATCTAGACTGTCGCACAGGTCGCACATGCGACAGTCAACATTCAGCTGCACAACAATGTTTTTAGCCACTTGGAAAGTTCTTTTAATTTGTACTTCATCAAATCAGCTTCCAGATGGATTTTTCTGTTTGCTCTAAGTAGGTAGAGAAGTATATAGAAGTGTCTTACATTTTCCTATTCTGTGCAGGAGCTAGTCAGAAAGAGGAGATCCCATGTTTGTAATCTTTATTCCGGAGTGTTAAATCTTACAGTGTTTACTGAATCCCAA
This sequence comes from Cassiopea xamachana, assembly GCA_900291935.2. Classification (NCBI taxonomy): domain Eukaryota; kingdom Metazoa; phylum Cnidaria; class Scyphozoa; order Rhizostomeae; family Cassiopeidae; genus Cassiopea; species Cassiopea xamachana. The sequence goes on from OLMO02000297.1 coordinate 9,602,850, forward strand.
TAGATAGAGTAAGATGTCTGTGCACAAGATGCTTCTTACCCACTGTCGCCTGACTGTCGCACGACTGTCGCACAATTTGCATATGAATTGAGGAAGCCAATCATACAGTTTTCCTGTGCGACCGTATGCCTAAAGGATGCTTTGTAGTGCTGTCGCACAATCTTAAAATAGATTTGATATATAGATTCTAGTAGGTTGCTTAGCACGTGAAAGGCCGCAGCATTCCATTCATGTCGCAATCTTTATTATCTTATGACGGATTTACTGGAAAAAGTAAAGCACTTTATTGAAGAAGAGAACTACAACGCGCTGGAGGCAATCTATAATGCTGAATTAGCAAAGCTCGGCAAATGTGCCGTAATTTCGAAGAAAATCCTGTTAGCTGACGACTTATCTACTAGCAGCGACATTCCAAAGAATGATGCATGCCTTCGCGTTATGAGTGATAAAAGAGTCGTAGCTGCAAGGTACAGTTCAAGATATCATTTTCAATATTAAATTATGTTCTCTTG
>OLMO02000297.1:9603461-9614593 GCA_900291935.2 Cassiopea xamachana
ATGATCCTGAGAATGGTAATTCCCCATGCTCAAAGCACATTTTTGTCTTGTCATTTCAGTTACATGGATTGTGAAATACGTCATGAGATACTTTTGGTATGGACTTTGGGGGCCCATCTGATTCATTTTATTGTCTTTTTTCTGTTGGAAGTTTCTTAACACTATTGTTTGCTATAGGAAATGTTGCCATTTGGGAGGGGACCATGACCCCCAGCCCTCCTTGGATCCGCCCCTGCTTATATTGAAGCATGAGGCATTAGCAGAAATTCATTTATAACTCTGAGTACTGTAGAGGGTTAGAGCATTCGTTAGGGTTAGGGTTGTAATTACAATTAGAAATTATAATTATATGAGTACTTCTTTGGCATGGCTTAATTTTAATATGTGTTATGGTGTAATATTTACGTCCTCAAAATGTATAATTTATTTGGACTATCTTCACCAACCCCACAGCCAACAGTCTAAAAATTCCTTGGTTTGATCACACCTACTAACAAGCCACACCCTATGTGCGACAGTCATGAAATTTTCTAGATCCGCCCCTGATTATTTGAAACTCAGCCTGCTTATATTTCTTAAATGTCTCTCAACTTTTACCTAATTTCAGCCTCATGTTTCTCAAAGACCTGTTTCGTATACAAAAACGCGTATAAGTGCAGTTCTAAATTCCTCATAAAAAACTCTGCCGAAACATTGCCGTTGACAGTTAAGTCGGTTTAGGAAGAAGGCCCTAGAGAAAATGCAACGACGAAGTCCTCAAGATCAGAGAAACTGAGGAAATGTGCTTCGAAAAGCATTCTCATCTATTTCAAATGTTTTGGAGAAGGAATTAACTTAAGCAGCATTTTTTGGAACAAGAGTCATTTTGCATGAACAACGACAGCATTAACAACAGAGAAATGCTCCATATGTCTATTAACGAGAAATGCATCTGTTCATTTCATAGAAAGAGGAAAAAATAATTTGAACAATGGGTGTTGTAGCCAGACGGAGACCCGAAAAAGTCCCCATTGGGTCCCGATAGGACTATATATATATATATATATATATATATATATATATATATATATATATATATATATATATATATATATATATATATATATATATATTTATATTTATATTTATATATATATATATTTATTATATTTATATATATATATTTATATATGTATATTTATAAATATATCAAAATCACGTTGTCCGTTTTGGCAAGAATAGTGCTCAATGGATAGGGATGCAGAGCGTTAATACAAAGCGTAATGAACCAAAGAAGAGACTATTTGTTCTCTGCAACTCTGAGTTTCGTGCTTACGCACTCATCAGGCCTGATTTGAGAGTTGCATCAGAGTTGCAGAGAACAAACAGTCTCTTCTTTGGCTCATTACCCTTTGTATTAACGCTCTGCATCCCTATCCATTGAGCACTATTCTTGCCAAAACGGACAACGTGATATTGATATATTTATAAAAATATATATATATATATAAATACAAATATAAATGTAAATATAAATATAAATATAAATATATATATATATATATATATATATATATAGGACAAGCTAAACTTGCACGCTTTTTTCTTTATAGGGAACCTACATGTACAGCCGAAGTATTTAGGGAACTAACAGAAAGAAAGCTAAGGAACTATTCAATTTTAAAACTTTCTATAACTACAAATAATCAAGAATTAGAAAACTGGTTCCATACAGTTGCAGCCAAGACTTGCATAGATAAATTTATAAACTTCTCTCATTCCTTGTTTGTGCTTTTATTCTTAAGTTCTAGCCAAAATTGAAGGTCAAATTCTGAATTTTGATGTTTTCTCGTGTCTGTGCCACTTCTATGGCACTGCATACATACAGTGGACATTAAGGAATTATTAAGAAACTTTTAGTACTAGAATTTGATAAAAAGAGGTCCAAAAATAAGGAACTTTTAGAACTAGACCGTGAGCTAGGTTCCATATGAAAAAGGCGTGTACCTCCATTCACAAGGAACAGGTCCTAATTGAACTCCCTCAATAAACGTGCCTTCATTCATTAAGCTTCCCTGGCCTTGTTTCCGGAGCCACAGCGCCCCTGCCTTTCGCCATAGATTATTCTTCTGATGCAATGCATTTAATTATCATTTGCAAAAAAATTCAACGAATGGAGGAAATCATCAGCTATCTAGAGCACAACAACTATAGAAGAGTCCACAGAGCTGGGGCTAGCCTGTTTTTTATTTGATACGCATATAGCTTCTCATTATTATTATCTGAAACAAGCATTTTGCGCAATCTTTTGTCCGATATTGAAGTAATATACGGTGCAGTTTATCGATAGATAAGTTCACAGATCATAGTCTACATGAAAGGATAAAGCGCTCTTTATTCAAATTTCTGTTTTATGAACGATAACTATTCTGTTACAGCACTTTCACCACAAGGGTATATTGACAGGAAGAACCATAGGAGGTATATACCAGTCAAGGAATTCAGCTACAAACTGTCTAAGAGGTAAGTAAACATGTTCTCCATGATGTTGTTCTAGCTTTCCGATGTTTCCATTCGAATATGCCCACTTTTATGCGTGTACTAGGAAATACTGTACGGTTTACTCATCATAGCCGGTCGTTAGCTAGTTTATATCTTACAACTACACGATCTTTTTATAGTAAACCTAGCTCTCGGTCTAGTACCTAAAGTTTCTTAATTATTGGCAGCATTTTAGTTCTAGAGGTTTCCTAAATGTTTCTTAATTTAGGTAAATTTAGCAAACTATGTTTCCTACAACAAACGAAATGCGTCAGTAAGAGTTAAGTTCTAAAGCAATGTCATATTCACATTGTTTTGGTACAGCTTTACGTTGAACCAGGTAACGATTTCAATGTGCTATTTGTTTAAAGATTTTTTAGCTTTCTCCTTGTAGTTATAATAGTTTCTAAGGATTTTTAGGCTGCCTAGTACTCGCTGCTTATAAACTGATTTCTTATAGAAAAACGCTTAGCATATCATTGAAGCAGTGAAGCCAAATTTTGAGACTTGATATTATTTTCCATCAAAATCAATTTAAAACCTGTTTTCCACTAGGTGTAATCTTTCGCGCGATGCAAAATTTTTGAAGTTACACATGCGTAATTCAATTCCATTGAGCACAGCTACCTGCAAGCAAGCAGCCTCTCTGATCATTTTTAAACAGTTTCTTTTTTGTAAACAATTGATCTTAAATTGCTCTTCTAATTCTTATTTATTTCCATTTTCTTACCATATCAAAAGTTGCAATTTTGCTTTTAAAGGCAATTTTCTTTTTCGCTTTTTCATTCACTTTTATTTCGCTTTTAAAATTCGCAAAATTTAGCAAAATTTGCTTTTAACGGCAATTTTTGTACTTTGCTTTTAACCATTTTTTTCTATTACACGTATTGTAGTTTAGTTGGAGGGGCCCCCCTTGAAAACCAGCATTTTTTGCTGAAGGGCTCTCATCCTAAATAATTTCTAAATGAAATAAAACGAAAAATGCGTAACTTCGAAAAATGTTTATAGTACTAGAAATCATTGGCCTTCAGAGTAATGATATCAGTAAACTTCCCACAGTATTTCCTTCACTTATGAATCTGCTAAACGGAATTCGAAGTTCGTATTTTCTTTACTGTACCCTTTTCGTGGATTGGATCCCAGCCTTCGAAAGCTCCAAGCTGCGCGTCTGATTAAAAGCCAGCTCCTCTTTCGACAAGCAGTGTATTATTCTCTTAAACTTTTTCTAGCTTCCTTGTTGAAGAGCATGCCAAGCAAAAATAACCTCAGGGCAAAAAAGCTTATCTAACTTACTGATTCTATTCCTGTGTATGGTCGAGTCATAAAAATACTTCAGTCAAATGGAATGCAATATACAATTTATGATTTTTCTATGAACATTCACTTCCGAAATGATAGAAGAAAGAGTCGCCATGCATGAATCAAAAGTGGTGCTTTGTTAAAAGTGTTTAATGAAGGGAATAGTTTTCCATCCCAACTGAAGTGACTCCATATTTGAGTACCTTTATAACTGGGAGAAATTAAGGGATGCATAACCAAACGTACAAAACGGGCGCTATACATGCCCCAGCGCAGACGACGTAAACCAGCGACTCTCCAACATTTCAAATTACTTTGCACGGCGGTCCTATGCAGCATAATATTTTAAAACATGGCCACCGTATGGATAAACATAGATCATGATAAATATACTTTCTTGGTCAACAAATATCAGTAGTGGTATAGACAAGCAACGGGTTGAACGTGTTTTCTTGCGTTCTCCCTGAAACCCTTCGCAGTCCCCCAATAGACCGCAGACCCCAGTTTGGGAACAACTAATCTAGGTATGACAGGGCCGTAAAAGACTAAACTGGAATGCGCTTGAGGTGGAGCATGGCTGTAAAAGCCAATCATGGTACAGGTTATAATGGCCGTATGGAGCAGTGTTTCTCAAATACTGGAGCATGCCCCTTTGGGTGCACGATGCAATGCTCATATGGGTGTGTGTGACCCCGGGGAACAGGTATACTTGAACAATTTTTGCAGAAATTGATCTTATTTATAGTGATTGGGGATACGACATGTTGTCTTTTCCATGAGGGGGGCTACGGAAAAATAATTGAAAAGTACTAGTGTAGAGCATCTTTATAGATAATTTCAGTGAATCATTGGGGTGCGCAAGAGCCCCCAATGCTCTTATTGTCCATGAACTTGCAACACTGCCCTAGGTCCACGCTAAATGATTTTTCAGAGAAAATAATAATCAACTAATCATTCATTTCGTAGTTGTGGGATTTGCACTATTTTGAGACAACCACACAACGACGCTTGATCCTGGGAATTCTTGGTTGCATTGGTGAATACTGTATCAGACTTTTACCGTGAAGATCCTTGCAATAAACACAATAGACTTTTGGAAAGACTTTCATTGGCCTTTCCATAGTAAATAACGATATCTGTTCTCCGAGTAGCTATTGGAGGATTGACTTGGACATTGCTTGGAGCTCAATCCACGTGCACAAGAGGAGAAGGAAAAGTTCTCGAACAAACAAACGACTCTAAGTTACACAAGAAGCATCAGTTTCGAAAACTTCCTTTTCACACACCATAGGACTGGAGAGAAGCTTTCTACAACAACACATCTAGCATTCAGATCTAGCGAAATGCTATTTCACAGTTATGTATATTGGAATTATGGATTATGTCGAAAGATCTAGTCGTGGGGTACACAATGAAAACAGGGGCGGACCAAGTGGATCTAGAAAGGGAAGACGCTGCCGTCAATCCTCCTGCCGCAGAGGTGAAATGTCAGGTGATCAGCCATTAAACTTGACGCTATTGTCGTCAATAGGTGTTCCATTAATCGTTTTGATACTGATCGCAAATGCAGCCGCCATCTTTGCAACTTTGCGTATTAAACGTCTACGTAGATTACGTCATATACCGCTGATAAGCTTAGCGGTAGCTGACTTGCTCATTGGCCTTCTGGTCGGTCCATTGTTTATCGCTGCTTACGCTTCACCCAAACATGGAACGTTCTGCGCAACATACTTGTTTATTGAAAAACTCTGCTTCACAGCCTCACTTTCAAACATGTTTGTGGCAGCTATTGAGCGTTCTGTTATAATTTTGAAGCCATTACGCTTTGCAAGATATCTGACGACAAGTGTCGTTTGGGGCATGGTAACAAGCGCTTGGATTCTACCTTTGCTGATGGCTTTCTCGCAGCCGGGACATCTGTCACGATGCAGGAAGTGCCGTTGCATACAGATCTTAAAGAAGAAGGGCGTCACTTCCTCCATATCTTTGATTGGGGTGTTCGCAGTTTTGTCTTTAATAATGGTCGTAATGCAGGTAAAAACGTATCTAGTCGTAAAATCGCACCGGCGTCGCATTGTGCCAGGCCGTGTTGGGGAAGCTTTCAATGAAGAACCTACTTCCACCGATAGAGCTTCAGTAGCACAACATTGCCCTCCAAATAGCGAATCGGCAATTGAATATGGAAATAGAGAAGCGAGAACCAGTAACGCTCGTATGGAAGTTGAAGCAGTAGCGCTCACGCTTGCGCAAAAAGATGAAGAAAGAGGGGCGTCTTCAATTTTTGTGCGGTTTCTCAACACAGAACAACATAATAAAAAAGGAGCTAACGTAAATCAGAATTCGACTACTACACACCTAACTGAAGAAGCTTCCAACAATTTTGCAAATACAGACAACTTAGCCACCTTCAGGCCTGAAACTTTCACGATTTTTCGCAGCAGTGAACGCCCGCTAGGAGCTCCATTGCAAAGTAATCTACGGGCCTCTAGCGTACACAGATCGAAAGCGGTTTTCAAGACTACACAGTTTGCTAGCTTCATATACCTGGTTTTTATACTTCTGTGGACACCGTATCTAGCTGTTGTGCTGATGAGAGATTTTGGATATGATCATAGGTATGACAAAAAGGCCCATCACAGAGCATTTGTATCAACAAAACTAGTTTTGATTGCTAATTCGTTAGTTAATCCATTTGTACATACAATTCGAATGCGAAAATTCAGGAATTATGTTAAGGAATGTTTTCGTAGCAATGGTAATGTGTAAGAAAAGCTATAGAAAGAGTTGAGCTCAAATTAAATATTATGCTTGTGAAATATTATGCTTGTACATAGCTTATTGCATGATGATAATGATTTGTTGATTTGCGATGATGATTTTTTGATTCGTGATGATGGTTCGTTGATACATGGACTATTGAGTCTGCAGTTTCTAATCACGTGAGCTTTATAATCATCATCACAATCAGCATAGTCATTCATAGTCAATCAGTCATCATCACAATGATCATGATAACCATGGAAACTTCACATACTTAATACAATGTTTAACTACTACAGTTGTAAACTTCGGTAGATGTTGAGTAGTTTACAATGGCTACTTGGTGAAAGAAACAAGCAAAACAAAAGAAAAAAGGAAAAGGAGAAAGCATGAAAACATAAGTATCAGAGTGTTATAAGTTCTCGAACTGTCCATTCTTTGTTCAGGCTACGAAAAATGTAATACAAGGTTCAAATAGCAATGCTGGTTATTTTCTTAATGATGCAATGTTAAGAAATCCTTTTCTCAAATGTCAACGTTGTCATCATGTCAGTAAAGTTAAGATCAACTATAGGAAAAACATCGTCACCATCATCAATAAGATGATGATGATGATGATTGATGATGATGGTAATGATAGTAATGATCATCATGATGGTGGTGACGGTGATGATGATAATGATGGTGATGATTTTGATGATGATGTTGATAACGATGATGATTAATAATGATGGTAATGATGATGATGATCATGATGATGATGATGCTAGCCCATAGTTGGAGACCTCCATGTGGTGGTGAGTGAGCACAGAGAGACAACTGCCCTTAAGTTGATAGTGATTTATGTCACAGAGATTCAGAATTAGGGCAGATGTTGATGACCTGTGGCAAACTGTCCAACCAAGCCCCTTCAGTGAAAAGCAGGCTAAATGGCTCAAGCTACTGCTCTGCCTAGTAAATTTTGGGGGTAACAGAGAGGATTGAGTGTAGCTGATTCAGTCACCTCTTAAACAAATAGCAGGCAAAAAATGACCCCAGGGTCAGTCCTAGGTCCCCTTCGGGGGCGAAATGGGAACGACAAGATAAGATGATGATGATGATGTTGCTAAGGATCATCGTCATGACTATCATCATGATCGTTATCATGATAATAATCCTCACCACCCCGTCATACTGTACTCTTACAGCCCCCTAAATTTGGAGTTATTCTACGCCTATACCCTTAATCCTACCCCCAATTCTCTAAAGCAAAAGAAAAACACAAGAAAAATGAGTCAAAAGTCACATAAAAGTTCATGTTCATGCTCAAAATCATACATCTTTTAAAAACAAATATATACAACAGTGGCAAACAAAGATTAGTATATAAAACATACTCAATAACACACTAGATATCAAAAGACAAACATCAATTATACAGTAAAGACCTGCATAAAACAACCCCTTTTCTCAAACCAAAAGGCCCCTTATGGAAGAAAATATTAGCAAAAATGTAGAACGGTTTTTTTTGAGTCATACAAGCTCATTCGAGTCTAAAAAACAAAAATGTAGAGCGGTCATTTGAGTCAGAGATGCGAGTTCTTGGATGCAAGATAAATAAAGTGCATTTGGGGGAAAGCTATGCTAAAATGCAAAATACATTGAAGTAATCGCTATAATTTCAATCAAAAGCCATTAAGGAACCTATCTTTACAAAGAAGGCTCCTAAAAATGGTGAAAAAACGTAATAGCTCCATATGCACAAGCCAGAAGACCAAAATTTGCAATCTCATTTATCAGAACTTGAAAAATTCTTAAAGACAAGCTGTATTCTTATTAATTTATACAAATTATACAATTTTTGGTCAACAGTTCATTAAATTGTTTGCTCTTTCTATCGGGATTTTACTGCAGTTCAAGTAAAGAAGCTTGGTTATTTCTGACTAGTCCATAAATAGATAGCAGCTAAGGAAAGAAGTTCTACAAAAGAGCTATTGGAATCGATTGAAAGCAAAACATGGCACAGAGAGAGAGAGAGAGAGAGAGAGAGAGAGAGAGAATGAATGAGTAAGCCAGAAAAAAATGAATCAGTTACTTGATTGAGAGGTTCTCCTTTCTTTACATAGAACTTGGATATATCCAAGAAGTCATTGTTTGATAGAGAATTGCAAAAAATGAGCATAAGACAATTATAGAGTAAGGAAAATCGCTAGAAATGGTTGTAAAACGTGATATGGCATGAATGCTGATCATATTGAATGATTTTTCAGAAAGAAAATAAGCAGAGTGCTTAAGAAAGTGCAATTGGTGGTTCGACTAATGAAAGAGATTATTTGACTTCATTCTGGCATCGAAAACAGAATTGAAAGAGGCATGATTTGTTACTAAGTTGAAAGCAAAAATGATTAAAGGAAGTTTGATGGATATAGTGGAAGTAGGAAGAAAGAAAGAAAAAGAGAGATAGATTGACAGATAGGCACATTGACAGAGAAAAAGAAAGTAAAACTTTTATGGGTAAACTAATGACTGTTAAAACGGATGTAAAACATTGGGGAAAAGGGAATACGGCGATAAGACGATACCCAATGGAAATAAAGGTATAAGTAAACGCACAATCAGGCAAAAAATTATGAAAAAGCACGCATCTGAATAAAGATAAACTTAATAAATAAAAAGGAATAAAAAGTAAAGCGGATAGGGGAGAAAGAGCCTGCATTAACTGAATAAATACTTATATATTCCTATCTGTTTTCAAACGATTTCCATTGAATGACTTAGACCATCTAATATAGGCGACTATTTTCACACACTGGTGGAATTACCTGTCTCACACAATCAGTAGAAACTTTTAAACAGTTCGAAATTCTCTCTTCAACTGAATCACTCTCTGTCGATAAAGAATGTATAGAATCTATAGATGCACTTTTCTTAGAATCAATCAGTGGTTCTCTTTTCCTAGAATCTTTCAGAGACTCCCTTTCGAGCTCATTCGCATCAATTGATGTTGTTCCACGCTTCTTCCACTTCATTCTTCTATTTTGGAACCAGATTTTAATCTGTCGTTCGGATAAACTCAGTGATGAGGCCAGCTGTAATCTTCGCTCTCTTGTGAGAAAATGGTTGAAGTGGAACTCTTTCTCAAGCTCTACAAGTTGCTTTCGAGTGTAAGCGGTACGTTTTCTTCTCCTTTCTTGAGGCTTGGGACCTAAAATTGTATGCACTTCTAAGAGTTCTTGCTTGCAAAATTTGATAGACAAGTTGTACCTCTGCAAGCTATAGCATGGCATTGCTTGGCAAGAATTACTGAACATAAAATTTCAGGATAGTTTTATCAAAGATGTATCTCAAAAGAAGACAGGTGAAAAGCATGCAGCTGTCTGCATAACATGAAAATCTGCATACTACTCAAATAAAAATCTCTTTCAAGTTTCGAAGAGAAAATAATAGGAGCAACCAATGGCCCATACATTTATGATTTCCACATGGAGAAGGAATGTAGTCCACAAAAATGACCTCAAATTGTGGATTGTTGCGGGTGGCTTAGGAAGAAGAGTGGTTCCAACACGAAGTTGTAGACATCCACATTTCTCATTTGGCATTTACAAAACAACTCTTGCACACTGTCATTAGAAATTTGTTGTGAAATTGGCAACTTGCACTCAGATGAATGATACCAGGTATGGTTTCCTTTGTGTCATCTATGATCACTCCATCAATAAAATAAATGGGAAATGTTGCTCGATATTGCGAAGTTTTCTGCAGCTGCAATGCCACAGTTTTACTGTGTAACGAGGGGGATAACTTAATAAAACTGAACAAAAATCAAGGGGGAGAAGTTCTGCAATTTGACATCATTGGACGTTTGTGGATGCTGAGTTTGAGAGGGTCAACTTTTCAGCACTGTCGTGTGGGCTTCATAAATGTACGTAATACCCTAGGACTGACTCCTGAGGTACTCCAAATTTAGGCCCCGTTCACATAGGAGCGGGTCCGTTTGACTCTGTTCCCAAACTGAAGCGGATAGACCATGCGTACACACAAGACATCCTCTATCTGATCCAGTTTGGCCCTGCTATTCCTACTAGTTTGGGTCGGATAGAATAGCCGTACCAGCTTGGATCTTATCCATTTGGGTCCCGTGTGGGTGCACGGTAATACTGGGTTCACACTGTGAATTTCTTTCTATAGTTCGGATGACAATCGACAAAACGAAGAATGTCGGCACATGCCAACAAAGGAGCCAAGTGTGACCTAAGTCGATGATTCACTTGTCGATGAAATATAGCATGCTCTACTTCCCGTAGACATTTGTCAATAGATTGATCCAGTGTCGTTTTCCATGGTCTTTTTCCTTCTTTTTTAATATCTAAGCACATGCTATTGTTTCAAGCGTGTACTTTTCTATCTTTCATCCAGCAAGTAGAGTGCGCAAATAGATTACTCACCCTAGTTTCTGCAGGCAAATGTCTATCAGACTTTTTCTTGTTGTCGATGATTTTTTGAATCTATAGACCAGAATCTACAGTGTGATCCCAGCTTTAGAAACATCGATGATTTTTTGAATCTATAGACCA
>OLMO02000297.1:9614693-9633077 GCA_900291935.2 Cassiopea xamachana
CAGTGTGATCCCAGCTTTAGAAACATCGATGATTTTTTGAATCTATAGACCAGAATCTACAGTGTGATCCCAGCTTTAGAAACATCAGAGAGTAAAGGTGAGCAATACCTTCAGTGATTGTAAAGAAATTAAACTTGGAGTACCTCAGTGGTCAGTCCTAGGGCCTTTAATTTTTAATGTATTTGTAAATTGCATTTTCTTGTTTTTAGATGCACTAATATCTGTAACTATGCTGACGATACAACTATCTTTGCATGCCATCTAACTCTTAAAACTATCATTAGACAATCAGAAAAAGATGGTTCTTTGGTTGCAAATGGTTTTCTGACAATCACTTGAAACTAAATGATGACAAATGTCACTTTATAATATTTGGTGGTAAACGCTCCAAAGCAACAGTTACAATTAGAAATTTGACAATCAATGAAATGGAGTATGAAAACTGCAAGGAATAGCTTTTGCTAAGAAACTAATCTTCAGAAAGCATGTTGAAGATTTGTGCAAAAAGGCCAACCAAAAGCTCCATGTACTTGCTCGCTTGTCCATCCATATCAATCCTATCAAACTGTAAATTATAGTGAACTCTTTTAGCAATTCACAGTTTAATTATTGTCCAATTGTATGGATGTTCAATGATAGGGTGATAAATTCAAAGTTTAAGTCTCATCCAAGAAAGGACGTTGCGACTGGTATGCAAAGGTAGTGAAACAGAGTGTGAAAAGCTGCTGAAAAAACTTTAACCACTCATCAGCATAATCTGCAGTTGCTAATGATTGAAATATACAAAACGATTGTTAAAATGTTTGGGCTTTTATAGTTATTTTTATTACTAATCTTTCAAAAATTTTTGATAGGTTAGGCTTTCTTGGCGTTAATTAGCTTTTTTCTATTTGTATGTTTTGCAAGTGTAAACAAAATGTTAATAATGATAATTATAATGTATGGTTCCTAAGGAGAAAATATAGGAAAAGCCTTGTTCTACTCACTAGAACCAGGAGCATTCCACCAAAACTCTGGATTGGTACTCTTAAGCCAAGAATATTGATGGAACGTGCTGGGGTAACTTCCGGTGGTGTCTCCTCCCGCAGCTGTATGACTTCCCAACTCTGCGAAAGCGCTTGTGTTCAAAGGCGCTGCCAAAGCTCCTGATAATGAACTTGCTTCATTCAACTCAAAATAACTGTTCATTGGATTAGCAGGTGAAACATGGGGCTGGGTTGCGCTTTGACAGTACTCAGCATACGTTGGAGTGAAGTTGCTAAATGAGGTCGCTACAGAGTTGAAAAAACCAGTCGAAGTCTGAAAGAAGAAAATATGATCGTAAGTCTATCGTTGCGAGAGTCCACCTTCCGAGTTTTTACTATGATTAAAATAGCCTTCTTTTTCCATCAGGAGTGTCTAGTACTCTTGCTGCTTTTTTCTATACATATAAGAATTTATATTAACAAACCACGAACCTAAAAACATACTTTACATCACTACGAAGACCAAGGTGCATTCCATGAACCGTACATGGAACGCACCATGGTCTTTGTAGTGTTGTAAAGTATGTTGTTAGGCTTAGGCCCGAAGATCTTCGGCGTACACTAAGCTATATTTTTGGCGTTCGGTGTGGAAACTAATGAAAAAAGATTTCGACTGGTGTGTACTCTTGAGTATTGGCTTGCGAAACTAGAAGGAATTAATGTCTTTAGCTATTAGCTTGGGTTGGTGCAACACAGTCACAGTTTTCAGCGCACCGCACATATTTCCTGGCGTACCTTTGGCGTGCAGTTTACATGGAATACAGCCTGGTACAAATACGACACCAAAGGGTGCAAATTATCATTACTACCCCCTGGCTTTTAAGGCACTCCTCTGGTCGAAACTAAATTGAATCACCTTGGATTTTTGACCAGAGGAATACCTCAACAAGAATCTAAATTCAGCAATTGAATGAGAATAGAATAATGGGAGAGGAAAATTGCTAGGTTATGTCACCCAGTCATTATAGGAGTTTGGGAATGTGGATATATTCCTTTCTTACTGCTTTTTCAAAGCGAGGATAAGCTTTTTCGAGCTATTCATTTAGTACGGTATGGCTAAGGTAGAAGAAGCAACGCATGCAGACTCGCTTTCATTATGAAGCCTGTCAATCATCTGTCATGTCTATTGTGTGTAGTGTATAAATAGTAGAATCGTAGTTTGTAAGTTAGATGGTTTTAGAGTTAGTTTCCATCGTGGATAATGTGCACAAGCACGCTGTCTGTTCTCTTTTACGACTGCCAAACAAGCACGTCTACATGAGTGGGTAGAGGGAAGGGAGGAAGGGCAAGTGCTCCCTAGAGGGACCTTTTCAAGCAGCACCAGATCGAAATATCTAGTAGACCTTTAACCTAATTACGTCACACACAATGCATCTAGGTAGTTGTGGTAACACATTTGCGTTGTTGTTGCTTCTTAAAATTAAATTGCCGCGATTTCGCTTTCAACCACAGAAATAATGCTTGGACCGTTATCCTCGAGTTTCTTAAAAAGAAAACTAGGGAGTTGATTGCTAAATTAACACACACCAGAATATGAGCTTTTTCTAACATTGTGTAGCAGATTCACAGCAATTTAACCATAGGAAGCAGCAACAACAACGCAAAATGCATGACCATAACTACAGTGATGCATAGCGCACGTGACGCACTTAGGTTAACAGTCTATTCATTGCAGGACGCTATTTTAGATTTAAGTCAATAATTAGGGGGCGCTATTTTTCTGAATCGTGAAAGTGCACCCCTAGAAGGCAACTTCCCAGCTCGCTACTGGGTAGTAGATGTGCAAAAGTAACTTTAAGCAGACAGAATTCCAGATCTTTAATAAAGTACACCCCTGGACACGAAAATTTTAATAATTCTTAAACTATTTCTTCCATAATAATTGAATAACACAGCTATTTACATACGTACTCCATTAACAGACAAGTTTTTTACTTAAACCGTTCCTAGCGAGTTTAGACGAACTATGTAAACAAATTCAAGTTGCAATGACAAATCAAAACGCACTACGAGAAAAATACTGCATAGAAATAACAATGGCTGCGCAGCGTAATTATTCGCTTTGCAAAGCATACGCCTTGACGGAGGAGCTTTCAGACGGCAGCACGAGATTTGCATGAAAATACTACTAAGATACTTCAAGGTGAAAGATTTTATCTGTGATAAGATCATCTTGCAAGCATCTATGTATCTTGGCTTGCGCACTGACGAAGCTTAGAACGGTCGGATGGTGTGTTCTCCTACATAGAGATAAACTCAAGACCGTCTTATCCAAAAGTGCGTAGGATACACTCTCAATTAATCAATGCAATATGCGCATGTAAGCGAAGTACATCAAAAGGTTGTATAGTGCGTTATAAAAGACGACACTTGCTTCCTGAATGTATTCTCAACTAGTAGAAAGATTTTGCCGGGGAATATTTCATTCACGTCTTCAATTCAACTGGTTCCATTCTGTGTAAACTTCCTTCTGCACACAATGCAGTCCCTCAACAGGATAATGAAGTTCCTTGCCATTGATAAAGTATTGACTGTAAATCACGTGTACACATTGGAATGATAAACTAGAGTAATCGTCGCAATTCGTTAGAACAAAAGTTGTAAATAAGATGAGTGGAGGACTACATTTTACAGCTCATGAACCACGGAGCAAAGGGGCTGCCAGGGCTCAAGCCCCACCAATAAGTTGGTCTGATTTTTTAGAATGACAGTAGGGACAATATTTTTGAAAAATAAGCAAATAAATACCCGGCGGTATCCTAAGATCTAAATTTCAAAATCTTCTGGAGGAGCATGCCCCAAACCAGCGCCTACAAATACACTCTGCGATAACTGACGCTTATTCCCAAAACTATCATTTATGCTCCATTTGACACTCTGAAGGGCCTTACCTCCACAGAAAAATGGGGGTATCGAAACGGTTTTGTCAAAAAGAAAGCAAAACATTTCTATCAGCGAAAATTTTACCCTCAGAGCCTCACGTGCTTTCCGTGACATGGGAGGGGGGCTCATTTGGAGGAAAATTCGCTATTACTCTGATTTCGTCGACGAAAGGGAGGTCAAAGCTACGAGAGATTCAGGCACTGGCAAAACATAAATACTGGGGGTCTTGCGTAGACAAAAGAGTTCGTTTTCTCATTGGGACTCATCAAGTAAACTATGGTTAATAGGTCCTAATTGGCCACTCTTGGGGCCAATTAAACGCATTCCATCACATGTAACCGCATCTGGATAAATATTTCGGTTAACCTTTAGGTCACTATCCGATGTTTTCATACTCTGACGAGTGTCGGACGAAAAAAGCTTTTAAGTATGTTAAAAGAATATTGCCGCTTTTCTTGCTGTAGTAAAGTTCTGTAGTACCAACAGACTATTTACATACTTAGGGTCCTAAAGAATTCAGAAAGATTGGGGCTCAATCTTACTTTTAACTCCAAATAATACAAAACCTTTGAGGCCCCTTCAGGACTTCAAAACCGCGGAGGCCTTAGGAGTTGTTCAAATCTCAAACTACGTCCATTACACTAGTGGATGAAGGATAAGACAGGACTAGAGTGCTGGTGGAAAATTGCTAAGGCACTCTTTAACAAGTTTACTGGCTTGACTTTATTCCGATAGGCAAATTATTTTTGGCTATTTACCCAAGAGGAGTGGGCAAATTAGTGTACTATGCACATGGACAATGATTCTGGTAGTGCAAATATGCAAAACATGTTTGGCAAACGAGCCATGAAAACAGCAAAATGTGATTTTAAGGTAAAAAGACAGTAAGAAGAAAGGGTGAGATCTGTTGGAACGTAAGCTGAAAAGTGCAGTCTTTTCAAAAGATAACTGGCACCAATATACAGCAAAAATTGATTAAGCTTGCAATAACAACGTATGATAAAGACATTGGGGAATTACATCACAACAACTGAGAGGAGTTTGAGGTTTGATAAGCAACGATCAACAGATGTTGAGAGCAAGACTTGTTGAGGAAATTGTTTACGTTTATTGCTCTTATCTGCTGTCGATACAAAAAATAGGTACAAGATATACTGCCGGGGAAGTGCTGTAAGAAGGTTTCGTACAACGCATGTACAAGTTATATGGTACCCACAACTGCTTAATGATCCAAAAAAAAACGAAATAGTCTACTTTTCCAAATGCATCTATTTAAGGGACGGGGTCACGAGTTATTTGTGGGGAGGGGGGAAGACATTCTCATCTATTTGACAGAGTTTCGTCTCCCCTTTCAACTTTACGTGATAATGGGGATTCCTTTCTAGCACTTCAGAAGACACTGCATGGTCCTTCTTTGAAGAAAATGCTCTTTTTTCATACCTCCTCCCGCTGAATGTGTAAAAATTTGGCCCCCTTCTTAAATGTCTTCCAGCCCTCCCCGCAAGAGATTTACTGACCGGTCACTAACGGATAGAAAATAATATCAAACTTCAAACTGACAAAAATTTTTCATGCCACATTGTGAAAATGTAAAAAACATCCATTCCTAAAGGAAAATATTCACTACACGATAGCCAATGATTTATTGTAACTAAACACTATCCTTACAAAGAAATTCATGATGCTTCACTCTTTCAATCGTCGTAGAATTGATGTAAAGGCGATGAGAACCTGTGTACAGCAATTCCACCCAACAGCAAGAGTGCCCAAAGGCAACATATTTATTCCCATCTCAATAGCGCCTTCCGATTTTCCATTAAAATATCAAAAAACTCAGAGGCACCCAAACGAAAAATAGACTAATCTAGAATAGACTGCTACTAGCTCTAATAGTAGTTAAAAAATAGTAGTTCTAATACTGAAGAAAATTTAACTGTTCCAAAAGTAACATGGTTATCAAACGAAAGTATATCTATATTCATTAACCTAAGATCCAAAAATGATGAAAATAAATCAGTACTAGGAACGCCACCTATTCCTTGTTTAGATAAAGGTTACTCTGATTTCATTTCTAGATCAATCAGTGAAAGATATGACTTCTTTGCAGCCTAGCGAACAATTTCCCTGACATCAGCTTTGCTAAGCAACTAGAAATTGCACTGTTCACCAAAATATGCACAACAAACAGTGAAAAAACTGATGAAAATATTCCAATTTCTTACGAACCTGAAGTTTTTGGTTATTATTATCATTAATACTCCAATACTCAGTACTCATTCCATTCTGACTGCCGCCATCTTTTCCGCATAGTGCCAACATTGATATGCATGTCTTCGACTGCAGCATCTTCAAAGGTCCGTCATAATCGCACATTACGTCTGCTTTTTTCCAACCACGAAAACAACTTGGAACCTTTGCGCTCAAATCCTTTGTCCAAACTATTAGAGAGCAGACACGTGCATCGATGATAGCACCGTGAAACTGTTGCCTTGGATATGGTACCTTGGAAATGGTGCCAGTTAATGAGACCCTTCTCCCCACACCTAGTGCATGTGAACAAGCACTGTGGCTATTCTTCGAGACGCACTCGTTTATGACAAAAGAAGGAAGATTGACGGAGACGCAAAAAAGAACGGCGAGTGTGAAGACAATAAAAACGCTCATCCGCTATTGTTTTGCCAAAGGACAAAAGGAAAATGGCAGGTAGAGCCGATAATGGCCCCGCACCCTTTGTTTGCCGCAAAGCTATTGTTTTGCACAATAGGCTCTTTAGGAAGAACAAGAGATGCAACATGTGAATGGCACATTTTTGTATGCTTACTGACAAAACTCTCTGGTCTTTTTTCCTAGGAGATGAAAACACCTTATTCGACCTACTTCTCCTACAATACACTCAAGAATTGCGGTTAACACTAGCGTAACCAATGCAAGAATTTCCCAACACCTGAATTGCAACGATTTCGAGGGGGGGGTCATATTCTCAGAGCGACAACATGCTATAAGATGCCGAAATTTGGAGAGTGGGTAGGATGCGTCTAGCATAGTAAGACTGTGATGCTTTAAGGCAAGGGTAATCAACAGCCATTATGATATATCAACTTAAATTAGCACCCAGAAAGTTGAAGGTCGTATTGCATGAAGGTCAAAGTAGCTTTAACATCGAGGTCAGAGTAGCACTGCTTTTGGAGAAGAAAATAGGGCTGAATGCTTTCAACCATTGACAAAATATGAAAATGAAGATAAAATGACACAAGAGAGTATGCTATTCAAGCAATTGCATTTACATAGATCAAAATAGCAGGTTGGATCAGAGTGACTATTCAAGATACAAAGGAAAAATTGCACCTACATAGATCAAAGACCTAAATACAGTTTTCTTCAGAAGCAATGCAACTCTGTCCCCAGTTCTGATTCTGCTTTGATCTTTGTAGATGCAATTGCTTGAATAGCTCACTCTTTTAGTTCATTTTCAAGTTTTGATAATGCTTGAAAGCATTCACCTCTAGCTTTCGCAGTTACGTAGTTTTCTTCTCCCGAAGCAATGCAGCTCTGACCTAACTGCAACGAAAAGAGCAAGCTATCAAAATACAGTAAAATCCCGCAAACAAGAAAATAGGAATAAGAACTTATAGTTTGATTTTTGGAAAAATACACCAAAAGATAAGAACCAAAAACAGACTGATGTCTTTCTATGTTCTTATGAGATGGTACAGTATATCAAATAAAACATTAAATTTTCAAATTCACAATTTTAGCGCATAGGCAAATTACTTCATTTTTCATAATCTTGCTAATTAATCCTCTACAACTGGAAATTTAGTTAGGCCACCCAGAAATCTGTTTACAATTGTTCTTTTAATCATAGTTGTCAGCGCCCTTGCGATAAGAAACACACCCTGGAAATATCATAAGTACCACTTTTATAAGAACCTAGTCAGTCTTCTTTTTAGAAAAGTAGGTACTTGTCTGCGGGGTTTTGCTGTAGTAGCATTTTGCTCAGAGTGGCATTGCTTCTGGAGAAGAAAACTGCATAGCCACGAGGACCAAAGAAGATTGCTTTAAAAAATTAGCAACAACTACAAAATTGCTAGTATAAAAAGGCACTAAAAGGTAAGCTATTCAAGTAACTGCATCTACAAAGTTCAAAGTAGCAAAACTGGTCTACAAGATCAAGGGAGGGTTTCTGAGAAGAATGTCAAGGCAGCGTGAGGGCGTCTGTTGCACAGAAGCTAAAATTTGGTAGGAGTTAGATCTTTATATCAAAATTAATCTTATGATAGGACGTGGATAAAAATTAGATGCGGATCTTTTCTCATGGTAAAAACAATGTACCAAAGGTTGTTGATGTCGGCGAACAGTGCTTTGTGACTGTAGAAATGCAAGCATTGATATAACGACAATGAAATGTTTTATGGGCCTCTTGAAACGTACATGAACAGTTGAAGAAGAGAGTCTATTGATAATAAGACACTGGAATGGGTGTATCCTTCATGCGTTACAACACAGGCAAACAGCATTGTGGCTCCCGTTGTCGACACTTTGAGAAATAGGTACAAGAATGTGCAAGCCATGCTTTGTAGCTTCATTTAAAAGGGATTAAGGATGAATCACCTGGAACACCCGTGGGAAATGTAATGTGGTAAAGAATTGTTTTGGGGTGCGTGTTTTGTTGAAAGACTCTGGAAAAACCTCATCTAGATATGATACTAGCCACCTTTTCATAGTATTTGCTAAGGTAACCCTATATAGCAGTGACTCTGTGTTACAATGAGGGCATTTCTAAGGGTTAAAGGTTAAATCTTCGAATAAAACACTACAATAAAATTTGAACCATCTAGCAAAACAAACCTAAAAAAACTAATTGCAAACCTTCCGTATACGGATGAGATTAGTACAAGTCTTTGAAGACGTTTACCCGAAATAATATAATGCACTACGAACTATGCACTGCGTACTATGAACTCTGAACCATGAAGTCTGAACTGATAGAATTGCCTTGTGAATGGAAGTATGAATTCTGGCATTTGATTTGAAAAAACTAAAGATCATCTACAAGCTCAATTATGTCACAGATATTAATATCAAAACCTCTAATAGAAAACAGATGTAAATAGATGCCCTAGCAAAACCGGAGGGATTTTCTATTTTGCATCAAAAGAAACCAAAGAACATTCAATTTAATTTGGCTTTCGACGCTACTGAATAAGAAAAGATTTTGCTAGAATTCATTCTTCTTCTAGGATAAGATCTTGGTCTGCAAAAACTATTTGAGGTACGATGTAAAAGTAGCAAGGAATGCTTTACTACAGTAAAATGCTAGCGTTTGTAGCTGGATTACGTTCATGCAATTACGGTCCCCAGAGGCCATCCCACAACAGTAGTATGATGGGCTGAAAGATGTTTCTTAGTATGAACAAAACAACAATAGCGCTTATGTAAATATGGTGATAATGATGATTATAGTAATTATGAGATTACGGCGATTATGTTATTACGCTGATTACATGATTGTGGCGGTTATGGTGATTATGATGATCATGGTGATTACAGTGATTACAGCGTGATCGTGATGATAATGAGGAATATGACAAATTACGATAGTGATGATGTTGCATTCCAATTCACTGTGGCACATACCATGTTGGCTATAAGTCTCCCCTGTTAGAAGCCGTGCCTAAAAAAACTATGAAGAGATACTTGGCTAGTCACTAACTGTAGCTACTTGATGCTGACAAGACGGTCTAAGTATTGAAAAAACTTGGACACCTCAAAAGCCTTTGTTTACTGCAGAAAGGCGTTAGAAATAGCTGTCCTTGAATATGAAGCACCCATTCAACATTCTGTTAGAGTCCTAAATAATACTGAAAATGGTTTAAAGTTGTCATTGCAAAAAACTGATAGTGGGCAAAGAGGATATTCTTTCAGAGGAGTAAAATCATTGAGTAGTCTCCCAGCTGATGTGCACCATCCTTGGCATAATTCAAATTTCATTTATAGCCAGCTACTTTACATTGCCATCTTATAAATTTTATTTTTAATTAGTACATTTATATAGGCAGGTTTCAAGATATTCAACATGTAAAATTTTTTAATGTGTACTTTTTCTTTCTTTTTTGTAAAGCTTTAGCTTTCTCTGTCTTAAATAGACGGCTCTTAGAAAATGAGCTACGCTCAATGGGTCATCGTCTACAAATACGTAAAATGTATGTGTGAATGTAAGTTTGAACTGATGAAGAATGTGCTAAAAATAAAAATAACTCACGGCTTATAGTCGAGTAATTACGGTACCCATGCGTGCAGCAATAATCACACACAGAGTGAAAAGACAGTTCGTAAGTCAAAGTTCAATCCAGCTTCAATGCGTTTGCTGGACTTATCAGCAAATACATATTGAATCCTTTCCTGTGGCTCAATTTTCCTATTGAATTTCCAGAGGAAAAACAATCAGGGACTTTAACCCGCCTGATAACTAACTGATCCTAGGAAATTTCGCATAGAAACTATCGGATAGGTCCCTATTGTGTGTGAATTCAGCTGTGCTATAGCTCATTTCAACGCTTCTGGTAAAATGGGCCTCATCCTGCGAATATAAAGGTCCAAGGTAACAATAAAGGTCCGAGACACATCGAGTATGATATTCAAATTGATTGTGCTCTGTTCACGTAAGACAGCCCTACATTGATGGCATCATTGTAGTCTATACTTCACCAATTTAGATATTTATGGTGTCTGGCCTGTGAATGCAGTTTTTGATAAACACGCAGAGACCGACACCTCCCCTTGAATCTATCATTGTTTTTTAACATTACACACAAAAAGTCGAGTCTATCGGATAGAAAATACCTAGAAGCAATGCTACGTGCTCTTTTGTAAGGTGCCTAGGCATAGTTCCTGAAGATAATCTTTTAGACCTCTTTTCGGCACAAGCTAGTAACAAAAGCTCCGTAATAGCACCTTAATTCTGTCTGTACATTTAGTAACCTGAAAACAGCACAGAAGCAAGAAACGTATCAAAATTCCGACTTCTCTTGTAAGAAGCCATTCACATATTTGTCACGCAAGGGAGTGGGGGGGGGGGTCTTTTGATTTTTGTGACAAAATGTGACAAGGGATGGGTGAGGTTTTTGAGTATGATGTCACACTTTAAAAATAACTCGATATTTAGCACATCTGGGCTCAGATTAGCGAGTCTGGTTCTGTTTTAGAACAAATTTGTCTCCACAACCAAACAAGTTCACCAATAATTTTGTAATTTTCACCGGACCTTTAAGTCATACGAATGGCACAGACACAAGAAAATATGAAAACTCTGAATTTTGCCTTTATTTATGCTAGAACTTAATACCAAAAGCATAAAGAAAGTAAGAAAGAATTTCTTGCTAGAACTTAATACCAAGAACATAAAGAAAGTAGGAAAGAAGCTTTTTAAATGTGTCTATGCTAGTTTTGGCTGCAAATGAATGGAAACGTTTTCCTAATTTTTGATTACTTTTATCTATACATAAGAATTTTTCAAATTGAAGAGTTCGCTAGGGACTTTTCCGTTAGTTGTTTAAGTTCTTTAAATGATTTGACCTTCTACATCTATGTTCCTTTTAAAGTGGTTCCTTATATAAAAAGGGGTGAATGTGAAAGAACAATGGCAATTTTCCAGTATCATGCCACCTCCATGTACATCCTCCTAATTCTCAATCGTCAGCTGTGATAAAACTACCCGAAATTTAAAACTTTCATAGGGATTTGGTCGTTTGCAGTATAATTTCCAAAACCTCTTGGCTTTCTCATGCAGGTTCTATACAAAATAGTTCATAAGAAAGACTTGTATAAACAAGGAGGAAAATAGAAGCTACCTATAAAAGAAGCGAAACATCAGTAGCTGGTATCTACTATGCTTAAAGAGAAGATAACTGATCACAGGGAAGGATGTTTCGAGAGCATGAGGGATGTGACAGCCCTTTCGAGTACCGGTCAGTTAGTCATTGGACAAAAGTCGGTCTACGGTAGCTTTTGGATTGCATTATACACTGCAAAAAGCAAAAAACAGGAAGTCGGAGGAAAGGAAAGTCGGTCCAGAGAATTTCTGCACTTTGGAAACATTATGTCTATATGCAGTGATGTGCTTATGTGGCACTGGAGGGGGGGGTAACTGCAAGATAGTTGGTCATGTACCTGCAGATTTCGCACCCCTTTGATCACAGTGTTTTTTTCGTGACCTTTCTTTTCTTTTTAATCCTTGCAAAATGCAGCCCCCTAAGGACAGTGCCAAGGCGCACCTCTTTCATTGCGTACCACTGCTGGCCCTTCACTGAAAAGACAAAATTCCAATTTTGGCTTCAACAAAAGCATGAGGGATGAGCCGATGGCAATTCACCGGAAGTGTAACTTTTCAAACATAAAAACAACTGTTTTTCTGTTTTTCTGGCGTATAAAACTTCTTAAATTAATTCTGTCCGGCAAGAAAATTTTGGGCACGTATCTTGAGATTTTCAGAGTAAAATTTTTGATACCCACGGTAATCTAACTATATGGTTAGTCATGTTTTTTTGTTTAGTAAGTAATGTCGGGGAAAGGCCGTAGGGCCTATAACAAAGCCCCGATAAAGGAAAACTGAGAAAATGAGGGACGGTTTAAGTAGAAAGGGAGACAAGATCAAGTTTGTTGATGTTAGGTTTAAAAGATGATAAATTGTAGGACTCAGGGAAAGTAGTGGGTGGCAATGAGTTCCACAGTGGAGAAGTTCTAGAAATGAAAGAAGATTTGTGAGATAGAGTTCGTGGATTAGGTAGTGTAACTTGGAAAGGGTGTGAATAGGTAGAGCTTCTGGTGGTTCGAATACGCCTCACTGGATCAGGAATACATAGACATGTTATATAGCATGAACTTTGCCGTGCACTTCCTCAAGTATGCTGCGTAATTTGCTGTATGAACTTCGATAACAAATCAAAATGTGCTGCACAATGCCTCCTTTCATTATCTCCCAATGTTGGAATACTTTCTACTAAATTCAGACGAAAATTAAAACCTTTGATCAAAATAGAGACAAAGGCACATGAGAGTCTCCGATGAGGATTTTTCATAATAGCTATAACCTAATCAGGACATTTGGAGGGGGTGAGGAGACACTTGTCCCCCTACATTATCTCTTTACAAACACTTTCATAGCTCCGTGGCTTCACATGGAACACTAAAGAGGCTTTCGCTATCCCTCCCCCCATCCAAAATGAGCCAAGGACTGTTACGTGTCCATCCTTGAAACTGAATTTAATGTTTCCAACAAAGAACCACTGAATTCATAAAAACCACGCTGGATAATAAGTAAAATACACGAGTTCAAACTTGGTACGCTGTAAACTAATCTGAAAATCTCTTTTGCATTAAGCAGCGTTTCATGAAAGTCCATATATCTCAAAGCATAATAGGGTTTTACCTACAAATGTGGTTCGGTTTCGTAGACATGAACTAAGATGTTGGGCATGTACTTCTCCAAATTTTATGGAAACTACATTAAGCCAATAATCTGCATCCATTTATGTCTCACCTGAGATACTCTTGGATTTGTGCTTATAACTTAACCTGAAAATGCAGCATCTTCTTACAGTGCCTGTGAAATGCAGAACAGTATTCAGCAAACATCAAAGGGGGGACTTTATTACCACTGAAATGATGATGTTGATTATGATAATGATGGGACTAGTTAAAGTTAGTGCAACTTCTCGTGATGAAGTGGTGGCAGGTGGATGAACATGCTTGCACTCTGATTGGTGGAGGAGAAAAAATAACAAATGCAAAGAGGGAAGAAGGACCACCGGCATCTCTTAACCTTTGCTTTTTCGACTTCTATGATAAATAGAGTACCTCTGGGGGTACCCGACCAGATGATGATTTCTTGTGAGTTGTTCTCACTGCAAATGTCAACGAACAAATGCCGAAAAATGAAGGTGGAGTACTAGTGGGGGGGGGAGGGTTCGCAGATGCTCCATCAAGGCGCATCATGCCCCTTCAGGGCGATAAAAGGCGATAATAAGCTAATGATGGATAATGGATGGTGATAATTTGGTGATTTTGATAATGATTATGACGATGATGAAGATGATCGTGATGGTAATGATCATCAAGATGATAATGACGACCATGATGATAGTGGTCAGTGTTGCCAGATTGAAATTCTATGAATCCCCAAACCGAGGCTCAAAGAATCCCAATATCCATTATTTTCAAAAACAAAATTCCCATAGTTCAGCTACTAGTAATGACATCATTTATCCAGATCAACTTTTGCTATAAATTATATTAATCATTTGTGACTATATGTACTTGCAGGGCTGTAGGAATAAATAAAGCGATGGAAGTTCAAATATTCGGTTGATAGCGTTTGAGTAAAGAGGGTTGCCCTCTGAGCAAATTTTTAGAACCACACCCATAATCTTAGAGAAACACCCGTTTTTGAATGCAAAGACATGTTCATTTCACATAGAAAAAGCACCCCTACCTAATTGCATCATTTACTTATTTGTGGTGGGGTAGCTAGAAAAGTAGTAAACCAATATCAATGACAACACGAAAGGTTTTCCAATAAGCTAAGAATACTGACAAAAATTATCTGGAGCATTTTCCATAATTCCCAAGATTTATCCCAAGGTTTTTTGGGAAATTAACTTCCAAGATAAATCCCATTGGCCTCAAAAATTCTCAAAGTATTGGGATAAAATCCCAAGTCTGGCAACCGTGATAGAAGTGAATGTGATCATAATGATCATCATCACCATTCCTTGTGTTTTAGTGTGAGAAAAGAGGTAGAAAGAAGTGATCATCAATGCCATTGGAGACCTAGCTACCTCCTACCCAGTATGCATTCTAGCATTTTTACTCTCCGCAGATCTCGCCAAAACTTTTCTAGACAAAAGGGCTCGCCATTTGAGCTGGTAAAACTTGGGCAAGCAAGGCCTGAATGTCTACAAAACTCGCCAACACTCGCCCAATTGCAATGGGTTAGATTCTAGAGGGCTCCTGCTCGCCACAGATCTGGCTCAAAAAGACTATTTATACGGTAAAAAGGGCCTAAATTGCAGTCTGGCCTCCTACGAACTTCCGTGCACGCGAATTGTCTTCGATACGCTCAATGTCTTGCTTTAAGAAATGCAGACATTGGCAAAAATATAAAATCCAGACAGTCCAATCTAAGTCCTTTAGCATATAGTATAAAGAAAATGCTTTTGAAGAGAAGCCGCGCTTCTTCGAAAACAACACAGGCAGACCTAATCCCAATGACGTCAAGAGAGAATTGGACACTAGTAGGAAAATGCAGGCCGCATTCTTTAGATTTCACAGAATAGGAAAAGAAAGAAGGGTGCCATTGAAACCGGTGTATGTTGTGTAATTACTTACTGGAAACAATGATATTGTTGATGATAGTAGAAATCATAATAATCGAAGATAATTATCGTGGTTATCATACCCAGATATTAAAGTTACACGAAAATTGTGCATATCAGCGTAACGAGAAACTACCTCAGCTGTATAAAGGTGGAATTCTAACCAATTTGTATGTGACCGAAAACCAAGTTACCTGATTATCTATAGGCAAGCTTGGCAAAAGTGCATTCACAGAAAATCCAAGAATATTTTATCAAAAGTTTCTAAGAATTTCAGCTGTTTGAAAAGTTTTTTATTGAATCAGAAAGAGGTGAAAACATATTGCATTCCTGCAATCAAAAAAAGTCAAAGTCCTTTCCATCGCCCAATGGCGCATAGGGCGGCGCATATCTCTGTTTCTATAGCCCTAGGCCAAGCGTCTGCGAATGCAGTGAAAGCTACAACAGGTGGCTGGTCCGCTAGTAGCTCTGTGAGTTTCAATTTTCTCTCTCTCCATTCTCAGATGTCCAGCGCCAGACCAGAAGGCAGTGAGTACCATTTTAAAAGTCTTTGGTATGCCTCGGCAGGGGCTCGAACCCACGACCTACCGGTTGTGAGACAGACGCTCTACCACTGGGCCATCACTCCTGCAATATAGACTTGCAAAAATGATATATATGGACACCTAGGCTAAAGGTTGGAGCTTCACCAGGGGCGGATCCAGTAGCGGATTTAAGGGGGTCATTTGATTCATTTTACTCTCTTTTCTTAAGTGAGAAGTTTCTTAACACAATTCCTTGTTATAGGAATTATTGGTGTTTAGGGGACAATGACTCCCCAGCCCCCTGGATCTGCTCCTGAACTTCACCATGAAGTAGACGCACTTGCTGTGGCCATAGCTGAACTATTATCTAAGTAGACAGTTCAGATTCCAATGATTCAGTGAGGACATACAATCATTGCTTATGGTATGACTTAACAAAGATCAATGAAACGATGATTGAGTGATTATTAAAGCCAAATGATTCAGATGAGTGAGTCATTCAGATGACCAAGTGATTAAATTGATTGAGTGATCAAAAAAGTGAGCGATTCAAATGAATAAATGACTTAGATGATTGAGCGACTCGATTGATCGAGTGATTCCAATGACTGAGTGACTCAAATGAGTAGTGATTTAAATGATTGAGTTGAGTGATTCAAATAGTTGAGTGATTCACATGGTTAACAGCTTCAGATAATTCAGTATATTGAATGATTTTGGTACTCAAATTCTGCGTGATTCAAGCTGCGAGGAGTTATAAGAAACCTGGTATAACTCTAGGGTAGGGGTCAGGGACCTTATTGGCTGAGAGAGCCATGAAAGCCTCGTATTTTGAATGTATTTTCGTGAGAGTCATGCACTTGGATATTGGTATCACACGGGACCGCAAAATTTTCCGATTCGACACTGACTTGACAAATGCTCTGTGTCGTACTTCGTGACACCTGAAGACAACACCAGCGGCAGCTATGGAAAGCCGTACCAAAGGTTTTCACTGTTTTGCAATGCATTGAAGAAATGTCTGCTCAGGGACGCCTGCATACCTAAGGCAGGGGGGCAAGGCTTCCTATGAGGGTACAGCTATATATATATATATATATATATATATGTGTGTGTGTGTGTGTGTGTGTGTGTGTTTGTGTACGTTTTTCAACTAGGTTTGATTTTGGTCTTCAAACTCTCTTCTAGAAGGACAATGTTTAGTATATTGGTCTCATAGTTATACCGTGCAAAGTTAGGGATCTGGGGGCTTGCCCCTAGAAACGCTTTCTTGCATCCAAACAGTCTAAGACCCCTGAAAATGCATGTTCACAAGATAGGAGAGATAGAAAGAGTTCAGTATGAAGGGCAATTCTTGTCCCTCTTGTCCTTGAGTCTGTTAAGGTTTGTCTGCGAGCCAAAGAGCCTGATGCCGTCTCAAAAAGAGCCATATCTGGCTCGCGAGCCGTAGGTTCCCAACCGCTTATCTAGCACAAGATCCACTTATGAGCAAATTCACAAATGTGGCACCAGGGAAGAAATGTTGGGAGTCAAATACTGCTAAGTGCCGACAGCGAGCGAAGGAAGGAAAAATTTGGCTTAAAATTTGCTCACGGGCATATAGCTCTTAAAGAACTTAAGTGCTGACGGGGGTCTAGAGAGAATTTTGGGGCTCCAATTCTCCCAAGTATCCTCGGCAGCGTCATCCCTGCAAATACATGACTCAGCCACATTTTTTGATGTCATGCAAACGTGTAGGCATTAGTCAGTATGACATAGCATCTGATAACAAGTGTGAAACAAATGTACTCTAGCAAGAAATTTGCATTTTATGCATCAAAGCAACAACACACATTTTTATACGAAAGTGACTTAGGGATGGTTAACAAGGTACACAGCCAAAACAACAGTTTGAACCCCACCACCTAAAAACAGTCTGTCATGCTTGCACTGAGACCCCCTCTCCCTGTGCTACATAATACTTTTGCAGAAGAACTGTGAAAAATGGAAGAGAATATCGTTACATTAGCATTGACCTGATGCATTAGCTACAACCTATA
Organism: Cassiopea xamachana; assembly: GCA_900291935.2. Taxonomy (NCBI): domain Eukaryota; kingdom Metazoa; phylum Cnidaria; class Scyphozoa; order Rhizostomeae; family Cassiopeidae; genus Cassiopea; species Cassiopea xamachana. Next base: position 9,632,537 of record OLMO02000297.1, read on the forward strand.
ATCCCTTATTCAAATTAAAGTAGTGAAAAGATTGCGAGACAGCAATGAAAAATCGCTTAGACCAATATCGATATATCTGATAGAAAAGATATAGGTATACAATGGGACTAAGGCAGTGCACAAAAGGGGCCGTTTAATTTCTCCTATTACGAATGGCCTTTTGTGACCAGATTTAGATCAGAGGGGCTAGCCCTTAGTAATATTCATTGGTGAGGCAGAGGTCATTCATAATAGGAGTGCCTATTATAGGCGCTCTGTCTTTGTCTGAAATATAAAGTCAGGGTGTGTCCTCTTAATAGAGCGGATAGCTATAATTGGCTACATACGGACATCACTATACTGTAAGGCAAAGAGGCCACTTGAAAGGATATTTTATTAAGCAACGGGCAAAAGTAGTCTGACTGCATTGCTGTCCTGCAATCGATTGGATTCATAATCATGTTCAAATAGGCATGCATGCATAAAATCTACAGATACGTATAAATATGTATATCTAAAGTATATATATATATATATATATATATATATATATATATATATA
>OLMO02000297.1:9633177-9689101 GCA_900291935.2 Cassiopea xamachana
TATATATATACTTATATATTTACATGTTTCCATATATGTATATCTATATATATATATTTATATATTTGCATGTTTCTATATATATATGTATATATATATATAAATATTATATATATATATATATATATACATACATATACATATACACATACATGCATATTCAAAAGTTACAATATTACAAGATACATTATACACAATAGATTCATGAAATTGAAAAATGAAATTTAAAAGATTTTGTGAACAGTGGATGGTTAAATTAGATTTCAAAGGTAAATACATTAAAATTACTTACTTTGAAAATATTTTTTAACAGATATCGCACAGCAAAGTCAATACTAAATAACTTTGATAATTTGTTATAAGATACATGTATAATACAAATAATTAGTGAACTACAGTGTTTACACATTGTTTACAAACTCATGCTAAATACCAGCAAGATTTAGATGTAAATTTATCGTGACCATAATTTTAGAAAGGCCATAATCAATTTATGCAAATTCTTGTGATACAAGTTATTTAAAGTATCAATGAAACTAAGATATAAATTAAATTACTACAAAAAGTAATTTATCATAAAACAAAGTCAAAACAATTGGCCTAGGCCTTTCTTGGTGAAGCGCAACTTGAGAGGGGAATAAGGGAATCTACAAAACGTATTAATGTTCAAATGTAAGAATGTTTAAATGCTACAAGGATTATAAAATTCGTACGGGGCATAGGTGGGAAAAAATTTAGCTTCCTATGAACTAACCATAAATGTAAGCTTCTCTTTCAATTCTTTTCACAATTTTTCTGGTATATAGGTTCTCCCTCACATTCTTCCTCCTTCTATCCCCTTTCTTCTCTTTTTTCTTTTTTCCTTCCTTGTCATTTTTCTTCCCTCTTTTCCCATTCTCTCCACTGATTTCTTCTTTTTGCTCTTAGCTTGTATTGTCCCATGCAAACGATAGCAGTTTCTGTGAAACCGTTTCGTAACTTGTATACTATACCACCTCTGGTACAAGGGCAATTTCAGCTAATCTCTTTTTCCTATTTAAAACGAAGGACACGGCTGGCATGGTTTTAGAAATCCTACTATAACCCTAAGAAAAGAGTTTTCAGCATCCGACGGGGGCTAGTATGCTCCAAAGGGGCCTCTACTCCCTAGCTCTCTCCCAACACCATCTCTGAAATTAGCACTCTCAAAGATATACAAATTAACTTATGATTCACTTAAATACATTACATCTTTTGTCATCCATAACGTATTAAAACAGTATCTTTTTTTAAAATATTTCATCGGTTTATCTTCAACTAATGCAATAGTTTGAATATATTGCAATTCAAGTCTTAAATGTCTTATTAAAGTTAATCTGTATATAAATCATAGATAGCACTGCAAAACTGCTACATACACTGAAAGGAATCATACAGCTGTTACTGTATACTGGAATCTTCCACGAAGTAAAAAAGAACATTCTAAAATCCGTATTTATCAGAATGAAGGACTTATTCAAAGTATTCAAAAAGAGAAAGTGAGGTAACTCAGTGTTTTGAAATGAGAAACAATAAGATATTCGTCCGAGCTTTGGATTTGTTCAGAGCAGTTCTATGTAGAATTTTTATCATCTTCCACAACAAGTTGGTACTGCTATTTTTCGAATATACAATTTTCTTTTCATAAGAAACCAGTTTTTAAGGAACCTAGTACAAGTCAACTCTTTAGAGCCACAAAGAAAGAGTTAAAAAACTTTTGGCAAATTAGACATTTAAGCTGTTGTCTAATTCAACGTAAAGCTGAACCAAAACAATATCAACATGACATTGCTAAAGATCTTTGCTCGCACTAACCCAGTTTGCTTGTTATAATACTATTGCTTGCTACGTCAACGTTTTGCTTTACGTTTTCACTGCAATTCTGCTCATCAAATTAATAGACTTTTAAGAAAATTTTAAACTAGAATTTGGCCAAAAATTAAGAAACTTTTAAGAAAATTTTAAACTAGAATGTGGCCAAAAATTAAGAAACTTTTCCTACTAGGTCTCGCAGTAGGTGTCTTCATGTGGGAATTAATCCATCAAAACAAACTAAGAGTAGTGCTCTACAAGGATTGAGTATCTTCATTTGACGAACAATTAGACACTAAAAAATTAAAGATAACTTCAAGTTCTTGATAGTAGGGAATGTCAAGAGATTGATGCTCCCGTTCACACTGCATCGTTTTTGCACAAAAACGCAATGTAAACCTCCGTGTGAAATCGTTCACACTACTTCGCGCAAAAACACACAAAAACGCAAGTTTACAACAAAGCCCTACAGAGTAGATATTACGAAAACGAAAGTTTTCTTCGAAAGCAGTAGATCAGTGTGAAGGCACAAAAAAGGACATTTCCTTGAACACAGCATTGTGAAAGGATAAAAAACCACAGAAACGGATATCTTTTCCTCCGTTGGTGTGAGTAGTGTGAACGTACAAAAACGGATATTTTTGTCTGGATTTTTGTACAAAAACGGAGCAGTTCGACCGGTTCAAAGATATCTACAAAAACAAAAACGGATATATTCGTAAGCGGACCAGTGTGAACCCAGCCTAAGTCAGGTCGAGGCTACGTACAAGAAGGAATTCTTTTTAGCTCAGTATCCGGCAAAATATCCTGGGACAAAGGTTTCAGCTAGCAAAGTCCATTTACTTTTGAGTGAATTGCCCATCCTACTGATAGAGTTTTCAATAGGGTACTCAAAGCAGCAATTTGGAAAAGACAAATAGCCCTTCAACTGCTAAAAAGAAAATGCGTCAATGGAGTAGGCGATGTCATTCGTTGCATGTGTAGGATATGCAATTAGCTCAGTAGTTCTGTTTACTCACTTTTGTCAACCAATCAACTACATAAACTTGCGAAATGTACGGACTGGAATATTTCGGACCTTACTCGGAAAACTATTTTCAAGATACTTCACAGATTCCATTAGAATATTAAGGGCTTAATATATATATATATATATATATATATATATATATATATATATATATATATATATATATATATATATATATATATATATATATATATACATATATATATATATATTTATTTATTTATTTATGTAGCTAGGTAATGAGTTCATATCTATAGTTGCTTGATAAAAGTGAAAGCCGAAACTAACCAATAGGTGCTAAAATCAGGGGACTTGAAAACAAGCCACTGTAGTCTAGTGGTTACGACGCTTGCCCGGAAAGCAGGAAACCTTGGTTCGTTTCCAGGACCAGGATTCCAGGATTATGTTTGCTAATGTATTCGGACAGTTAGGCTTTCTGTGACCATTGAACCGTACGAAAAGTTTAGTAGAAAATACATGTTTCACGGTGGTGCAAAATAGCTAAAATTTTCTTTAAAACTCTACTCCTGTTAAAATCAACATTAAGGAAGATGGGCGTGGTATGCTTTCTTCAGGTAACCAATGGTTTATCGAAGAAGTACTTCAAACAGTCCTCGCCAGATCATGTCCTGTATGATTCCTTCAGCCAAGGTAATCAGGCAATGTTCACTTCAAGGAAGCTTTACAGTAAAACAGTTATAGAACTGTAAGAATTCATATTTATGGGTAAGCATTTTCGTGTTGAAGCTATTAATTAAGCTGAGTGTATTACCATTTCCGCAAGAGTCTTCAGTTCATAGTTATCTCATTCCTCTGCTATCATTTTCTTGTCTCCATTTTCCCTCATCAAATCTAAGGAAGAATGTACCATCGTTAACGACTTCCGAATCATTATAACAACTTTCCAGCCTTTTCTATTGTGTCTTTTTGAATGCTAACAATCGATATCTTTACTTGAAAATTACAGGATTGATGCGTCAGACAAAGCAGGTAAAGGCATGCAAACAAACAAGGTAGATTTGGGCAATCCAAGAATACTATCATCTAATTGTGCTTAAAAACAGGGGTGATTTCTAGGGGGTTCAGGGGGGCGGAGTCCCATTGTTACAACTGTTGTTTGTTCTGGGGGATTAGTCCCCCCTGAATTTTTTGCATTAATCTTGCTTTTCAAAGCGCATTAACCTTGCTTCCAATGTTTTGTATTGTATTGCTATGATGAATTTCCTTACTGCTGCATGGCTATTGAGATCTTTGTAGATGTTGGCTATATTACATCATAATTAGAATAAAATATCATGTCTCCATCTTTAGAAAATATGGGCGTGGCTGCAAATGGGCCACACCCACTTTCTGACATTGCACCTGGAGCCCCACTTACTAAAATTTGTAGAAATCAACCCTGCTTAAAAAGAAATATGGCATTACAAAGAGTGGAGATCGTTTCAACTCTTAAATAAAAACGTGACTTTCTGTGATCTTTCTTCGGGCCATTCTCTAGCAACGTGACAAATTGAAGAGACAGCATCTTCTACGAGGCACATAGATACACCCTCTAGAAGCCTCGAAAGACTGCTATCTCTCCTAAAGAAATTGCTTAAAGGGTATTTTCTCATTGACAGCCCAAACTTTTCAGATTCATTCTTGAGTGTTGCTCATGCAAAAAGTGATAAGCAAACTCAAGTTACAAATGTCATGGGACAAATAAACGGGAGCCGAGTACTTCATTCGACACTAATTTCATAGTAGATTGTTTCAGTGTTTCAAAATGTGGTAGAATAGTTTGCATGAATAAAGACAGAGGGAAATGAAAGAAATAAAAAAGGTTATGAAAGGTAGAAAATACTATAAGATCTTGTTTCGTTTGCTTGTTCCACTTACGTCTATCATTTTCACGTAGCAAACAGAATAAGCTTACCCCAAAGTTCTACCTTTCTAATGAAATGAAAGCCTGATATCATACATCCGCATGTTGGTAATAACACCCCGGTCAAGCAGCAACACTAATGGATTTTAGGAAAAGATAAAGATCTTAACAATATGAAAATAATCAAGCAAGTAACCCTGCTAGTTTTCAGTAAAGTATGTGGCATTCGCGTCCCAGAAGCGGTATAACAGACACTGAAAACCTGTAGACTGGGGGCCCATCCAGGGACGCAGAAACACGGGGGTGAGGGAGAGGGCAGCACCCTTCCTTTCCTCGAAGAGCTGGGGCCAGGGGGGCAACAATGTCCTTTTATGCTGTCTACTGTCATAATTTTTCCCATTTTCTTTTTGCATTCGTTCTTCTCTTAGGCCCGACCTCCTATCGTCAGGAATTCATGAATTGCCATGAAATGCAACAATGGTTGGGAACATATATTTGTGAAAAGTAACTCTTACGCTTAAGTCTGACGTTATTATGACATCATAATCAATGCAAGTGCCCTTCTCCAAACTTCTGCCCCCTCCCTGCCCTACTATTGCTACGGCGTCTATGGATCCATGATAATTTTCACAGCAAACAATGCAGTTCGCTGTAATCTACTGAGAATATGATTCTATCATTTGCACCCCATGGGGGTGGGTCAAGCTAAGCTTCATATAGATGGTTTATGACACAAAGAAGATATTATTACACGTGCATTAATGAAGCATATAAAAACGCAAAAGCTTGATACCTGTAACAACAAGACTCATATGAGGACGATGTGGCTCAACTTTTAGTTTTCTGATACTGTCCAGCGCTGTAGTCTTTTTCGATGCGCGGAATGAGCGAAGACGCAAACCCCTGAAAATGATACGAAATCATTCAATGTCATCCTTGGGAGCGGGGGGGAAGCTTAAGAAATTCCCGGCTGAGCATAGTCATATGATAGGGACTTTGGTACTTCAATCAGGTGGTGAACCTCAGAGCAGATACGAAATACTTTCGTATCATGGGGTATGAATGTAATGTATGTAATCGATTATCTATACACGAAAAAATAGCCCTTCAGCAACTAAAATATTACATATGCACATATACGCTTTAAACAATATATTAAGAGAAAAAAAATTAACAGGCATAATGGCAAGTAATACTGATATTGCTGATCTTCCAAGGGGTCATGTTTTCAGTTATTATTTCTGATCAGCCAATAGGTGTGTTTTTAATTTCTTTTTGAAGCATTTGAGAGTTGAGGCCTTTCGTATATCAACAGGCATATCATTTCATAATTTTAAAACTGAGTATTTGAAGCCATTTTTTGCACGTTCCATTCTTAGTCTTGGGATTTGAATATCATAGCAGTTCCTTGTTTCATATTTTGAATGGACTGATTTCAAGTCAAATTTATTTCAAAGACTTTCAGGGCCAAACTTGTTTATAATCTTATACGTCATAACTAGTCGATCAAACGAGATTTTATTACTGACGTTCAGCCAATCACAGGTAAAGCTATCGAACAGCTTACCAACAGAGGCGAAAAAGCATTCACTCTCGGCAGCATCTTACAAGTTTTACTCCCCTTAATTTTCCATTTTACCCCTTTCCTTTTGTTTCAATATAATTTTTACCACTTATTTTATGCTTTTCACTCTTATTCATGTTAAAGCAGTGTTTCTCAAATAGTGAGGCGCGATGCAATACTAGAGGGGGTGCGTATGACCGGAGGGAACAGGTATACAGATACAATTTTTATTGATAATGCTTGTATTTATAGTGAGTGGGGGCGCGAGATAGTTTTTCTGTTCCTGGGGGGCCTTGCAAAAAATAATTGAGAAGTACTGTGTTAAAGTAATTTGTTAAGTTTTTAGCAGGGCCGTGGCTACAGTGGGGTGTGGTGGGTGTAACACCCCCCCAGGCATCGAGCTTGTCGGCAAAGTTACTAAGAATTAAGGCGTTGTCGGCAATTTTCAGAAAATCAATGTTGTCGCAAGAAGACGATAGCTAAAATTGATTTCTCAATAATATTCCCTGACTTAAGCTTTACAGGAAATGTGCTATCTCATCAGGAAATGTAGCCTCAGAGCTTTCATCACATCACTTTACTTTTTATTTCTGATGGGTTTTTAAAGCATACTTCACAATATCCATAACGATCGGAAATAGCTAAATATAAGCGAGCACACGTTCCTTTTGACCACATGACATGTTTTCAGTGTACCACGATGAACGCTAGAGCTGGGAGTGGCTGTAAGAAAAGAAAATGAATCAAGAAAAAGCCACACCCAAAACCACGCCCTTCTGTCGGCAAAATTAATAGCAACACCCCCCACCCTTCCATCTCTAGCCACGGCCCTGGTTTTTAGACATGTTGAAGTAATGTATTAACACTATATTGCATTTAGGTTTTTTGACATGTTCTTTACTGTTGGCCTGAAAAACAACAGCATTTGCTGAAGGGTTACCCTCTATAAACATATGAATTGAAATGATAAAAGGGCTTGGGGAAAAACAAATAGCTCTCATGTAGTGGATTTCACCTATTTCTCAGACAATGAATATATTCACTGTACAATATTTAGTTAATTGCATGAAAGTGTAATCAAGAAGTCACTTTGGGCCATTTCAAACCGCCGTGATAAGGTCAAGACGTTATGCAACCCATCAGAACGTGCTACATCCCGGACAGCTCATGAATTAGCGGTCAATACCAGAACGGGTCAATCCACAAAAAACATTGATTTTAAAAAGACAAGCAAAACTCAAAATTAAAACAGTTATCGTAGAGCAAGAGTTTCTATAGAGCCTTGAATGACTATAAGAAGTCCAACAGAAACCAAATTTTTAATGCAAAAAAACGTTTGGCACATTCTCACTCCAAATATAAGCCCGAGCCCTCGTTATACCCTTATTCCTGACTCGTTCTGATGGGCTACACGTCACATTCACCCTGTGATAAAGTATGATATATTTGCCAACATGCACTCGGATGATTTTCACCTGAATTCGAAATCAGATTGTAGCAAATGGGAAGAAGAGGAACACTTGGCGTAGAAATAGAATGTACATGTACCATCCAACGTATGACGTCAAGTAAGTGCGATTCATTATCTCCATGAGAAGCTATTCAATATTTGTGCATAACTTCATGTACGAACGAAAACTGCATGGGATAACGCGACTAGTAAATCTAATCAAGCTCTTGGCTTAATGCCGGCTATGCGCCCAGGGACGAAACTTACAGAGGGGATATGTGGGGGGAGGAGCCACTCCCCAACCTTGAAGATTTGCCATTTCGCAGGGCAAAAGCGATAGTAAAATGTATTTCTGCAAGGCAATTTGCTGGACCCAGAACAATTGGTCAACTTCTGTTACCAAAAGACAAAGGACATAGACAAACCATTTCTGCAGGGCAGCTTCTGAGCCCCCCAAAATTAATTGAAGTTACGTCCCTGTTTGAGTTAGATAGTATACACTAAACCAGGGATTTAGGAAGCATTCACACAGAGGAGGCACGTGCATTTGGGGGTAAATGCATTCAGGTGAACTCTCTCACAAGCAAAACAGGGTAGCTATGTAGGTTGAAAAGAAGCACTTTGCATACAATTTTGGAAAAAGTGGGAGCAACTGTCCCCTGGTTCATTCGTCCATACACTACCCAGGGCCTGAGCTAACATATAAATAATTTTTAAACATTGACTTACTGCATAAAGCGAGCTCTGACTCTTGCGGCACGCTCTTCTACTTTCTTTTTCCACCAATTTTCCCCAATCATCAAAAAAATAGACATAATGATACCGCCGACGAGAAATGAATAAACTCCCACCATTTGCAATGGTTCGATTCTGCCATCAGAAGTAACTGAAATACAAATAAATGTATTTATTTTAAAGCTTTACTCAAAAAGCAAAGCATTGCATATACTTTGCTTTAGGCTCACTTTATTCCCTTTTCAATGCTAGGAAAGCTATAGTTAAAAGCACTAGCAGGGCTTATACCCAATACGTTTATCAAAATTCCCTGACTATTCGCTGACTTTTCCTTAATTGATGGTGAAAACACCCATATTTATCCCTGACCCCCATTTCACATATGTACAAATATGGTTAAAGAAAATGGAGCTTGATCGATAGGTAATGTACATATATTTGCTACAAAAGTAAAGGTAGTCCCGTACACTTTCGTACGTAAGGGAGTGCCTGTTAGAGAGGACACTTATCCTGAGCTATCGGTATGCGAGGTAGGGTGGCCAGTTCCTTTCCTCGTCGCCTTTATCTCCCCAGTGTTGCACCAGGTACCCGTTTGCTGCTGGGTGAAAAGTGAGCGAGCATTCAGTCAGAGTATCGAGTCGGGCTCGAACCTTAGACCTTCTGCACAGGAGGCATGCACTGTAACCACTATGCCACCGCAGCCATGTATACTTATTATACCATTATGAAAGGTGATAAATTTCGTATTTACTGATGACAAATGGAGCGACGAATTGCCGAATAACAATGCAAAGTGTTAATGAAAATTAAATGCGGACTAAATAATTTTTCCAGGTTTTCCAGGTCCTGTATGAACCGGACTTTGGTGCATTGTACTTTCCTGGACAGGGTCGCGGCTAATAATATTCGATGGCAGGGTTCAAATCTACAAAAAAGAGCACACTAAAAGCAGTTTTTTGATGTAATCCCAGTATTTGACAAGTGAATACGGGCGACTTTTTCGACAGGACCTCATACACCCTCAAGGCACAGCTGATGTTCCTACCTCTAAGTCAATCAATTTTCCAAAAGATGTGTACCATTTATTCTTTTGCTGAAAAAGGGAAGGGGGCCAGATCACAGGATCTCCGTAGCTTTATGTCTGCTGTACCAAAAATACATTGTACTAGCTGTCATGGACGTAAGAACCGGGGAGCATAGTGGGCACGTGCCCCCACTTTTTCACAAATTTGTATGTAAAGTGCCCTTTTCAACATACATAGTGCCCTGTTTTGCATGTGAGGGTGCTCCTGATTGTATGTGCCCCCCACTTCTTGAATTCTTCAAACGTCCCTGCTAACTGTACTGTTCTCTGTTCCATTGTACTGCCAGGGACGTAGGAAGCATTCAAAAAGTTGGGAGCACATGAATTCAAGGGCACCATCACAAGCAAATAAATTCGACTGTGTAAGTTGGAAGAGACACTAGACATAGAAAGTTTGGAAGAAGTGGGGGACGGGTCTCTTGCAACCCTGTTTCCTACGTTCATGCGTGCTGTGCTGTACTGTACTGTACTGTACTGTACTGTACTGTACTGTACTTTACTGTACTGTACTGGAGTGTACTGCACTGTACTCTACTCTACTCTACTCTACTCTACTCTACTCTACTCTACTCTACTTTATTTTGCAGTACTGTACTTTACTGTACTGTACTGTACTGTACTTTACTGTACTGTACTGTACTCTATTGTACTGTACTGTACTGTACTGTAATGCATTGTAATGTACTTTATTGCACTTTAATGTACTGTACCCTACACATTTCTTTATATGAAAAAAGTTTATAAGAAAGTGAGCCTCACATGGTCAAAACCTTAAGAGAATCTTAAGAAAGTTTCCAAAATTAAGTGTTTTCGTTGGCCAAAAATCGATATTACGTCATTATTACATTCAAAATGTAAAAGATGGAACTCAAATTTGAGTACTAAAGGTAAACAAAGAACGAGTAACCCGTTTAGTCAGTTAATTTCAGTAAAAGTTAAGAAAGTTTTAATAGAATCTCAGGAACAATTTCGGGAAAAGCTAAGGAAGTTGAGGCTCAAGCAAAATGGTGGTTTTCTCATAAAAAACATGTCCTGTACTTCACTTTGTTGTGCTCAAATTTGCTGTACTTCACTGTGCTGTAATGTACTGTGGGCCATTCTCATGGAATGGCAGCCTGGAGTGATCAAAACACTTACTTAGGTCATGAATTAAGTGAAATTGACAAGTATCGATGAAACAGCAGTGTTTTGTAAGTTAACAAAAATATTGCTTCCATATACCAACAGGATAGTATAGCAGCTAGAGTGCTGATCTTCTGTGTGGAAAAGAGGTGTCGAAATTGGGGGGGGGGCGGGGAGGCACAGCCCCCCACTTTTATCATAACAAAGCATGCTTCACTATTTTTAACTGAGTTTATTTTCCACCTTAGTGACCAGGCCCCTCCACTTTGAAAGTCGTTTCGATGCCCCTGTGAATGGCAGAGTCCCATTCAATTCTTGGCTGAATGCTCACTGGGGTGAGTGGCCAAGAGGCCCAGCCAGTTCCATTAGCTTAGCTGAAGTTAAGCAGGGCTGTGTACGGTCAGAAACTGGATGGGTGACCTCCAGATGAACGACCAAAAAAGCTCACTCCACCGTCCTTCGGAAGGGACGTTAAACTAGGGGTCCCATGTCTGGATGCGGTATGCATAGTAGGCCTAAATTAGCTGAATAAGCTAGGTGTAACAGCCTACTCAGAATAAAGTAAACAAAAACAATAACTCATTTTCCACGCCAACACGTTTGGTACCTGGTGCCAACATCAGAGAAATGAAGGCGAGGAGAATAGGAAATGGCCACCAAACTACAAATTGCGATGGCTAAGGACAAGAGTCCTCCCTTGCCGGCGCTCCTCTACCCACAAAAGTACACGGAGCCCCATCAATGTCATTTTTACAGCAATACAATAGAAACCCACATAAAAGAACCTAGGTTTTTCTTTGGCAGCGTGGTCAGGTTCTTGATTGAAAGTTTAGTTTTCTTAATTCCAGCCTGTAAGGTTCCCGACAAGGTTCTTGTGCACAGTATATGCCTTGCACACATGAACAATGTCTTCAGTACAAGAATTCTTGATAATTAAGTCAGAATTCTTGTTTAACAGTTTTATAATTTGTTGTGCGACTTGAAAAACACAAACAGTCTATGAAATCTTTTCCTCTTGAATTTTTAAATCAAATTACATGAAATTTTTCATATGAAACTTTCCTAGCTTCAGCCTCTACGGTGATTTTATTTAAGAAGTTCAAAAGAGGAAACTTCAGCCTCAAGGTTCATATAGAAAACAGGCTCTTTTATAAGGCTTTCCATTGCAATGTTATGCATGTTACGTTAACAACTTACTTCCAGGATTGCTTAGGATGGAACTACAAGTGAAAAGTTGGCTTTCGTAGTGACGCTGTCTTTCTTCCATGAAATTAGCATCCAACAGCTTCGAGACGGCATATGATATAGCTTTGGAGTGGAGAGAATCTGTTGCAACAGGCATGGCCCAAGTTGATTCAGGCAGTGACGTTAAAGCTAAAAAGGAAACTGTAGTTAAGCAGGCTGACAGTGTACAGTGCGAAGGTGGTGGATAAGGTTGGGAGCAAGGGTGGTAGATAGGTACAGTGTTAAGGTAGTAGATAGGTACAGAGCAAAGGAGATATATAGGGAACAAAGCAAAGGTGGTGGATAAGATGCAGAGCAAAGGAGATATATAGGGAACAAAGCAAAGGTGGTGGATAAGATGCAGAGCAAAGGAGATATATAGGGAACAAAGCAAAGGTGGTGGATAGGATGCAGAGCAAAGGAGATATATAGGGAACAAAGCAAAGGTGGTGGATAAGATGCAGAGCAAAGGAGATATATAGGGAACAAAGCAAAGGTGGTGGATAAGATGCAGAGCAAAGGAGCTCTGGCCTAAAATTTAAACAACGGGGGGCACTTAGGCATCCACTGGAGACGGGAAGGCCTCTACAATGTTGTATATGAAGTCACGAAGCAGTATATTTAATTGTAGAGAAATCATTGCCGCGAATCCCCATCATATAAAGTGATTTTAAAATTCAAAGTTGAAGCAATCAATGCTACAGTTTCTTGAAAGTGTTTAAACATAAAGGAACAACTCTAGCATACTCAAAATTTTACAAAATATCTACAATCTTGGATAAAAGTTGTGAGGCAAATTGAAGTTGTGGCAAAAGTTGCATTGTTTTCACATGCTCTAAAGGGAGGGGGAAGGGGGCTCAATCGTTTTCTTTCTAAGCTGAAGTTAAGAAATTTTTAATTTTATATGAAGTTCTTTGGCTGTTTTAGAATATTTCGTGAAAGATTGTATTTCACCGTCCATTCCATCTTCATCAACTACATTAAAATCAAGTGAAGTTCATAAACAGAAGTGTCAAATAGAGGGAGGATTATAATTAAAAAGCAGAAAGAACCGAGGCGTGTATTCAAAAGGGGCTCTATTCGATGCACTATGGCAGCGTTTCTCAAATAGTAGGGTGCGCTCCCTAAGGGGGGCGCGATATGATGCTGGAAGGGGCGCGTGTGACCCCAGGAAAGAGGTATACTTTAAAAAGTTTGATAGCAATGATCCTATTTATAGTGATCGGGAGTCGCGAAATGTTTTCTTTTTCATTAGGGAGGTTTGCAGCAATTAATTGAGAAGTGCTGTATTATGCTAAGTACTATTTAGTGACAAGAATGTTATAACGCTGTTGTCAACATAAAAAACCGTCCAAAGACCAATGAAGAAGACGAGAAAGATTGCGCTAAGTTTTATACCAATTTCCATCATTCAATGGATCATGCAATCATGCAATCATGCAGTGATATATCTATGCAATCATATACGAAAAACTTAAAAGAGGTTGGCTCATGGCTTCTGCTATGGGAAAGTTATGGCAGATCTATTAGGGCACAATATCGTAGTACAGTTTCGACGAAAAAAACTCAGCATAATATATATCGTCTTCTTATTGGTCTTTAGATTCATCATCAGGTTGTAATTTCTACCGAATAAGCCTACTTCAAAAACACCAGATTCCAAATTCGTGAAGTCCCATAATTATTTGCGTCATAGTATGAATTACCTAAAGAAACAGGTATATTGCTAGAAATGGATAAGAACATCATCACATACCCATTTGCAGGTCACAAGGGTCCTTGTTTACCTTCCATTTGATGAAGGGAGTTTCCTCCAAGTAGTACACCCCTGGATTTGCTCTGACTCTTCTCAGGGCATCTACAGAGCTGTTCGCGAGATTATTCTGCATCACAATGCGTTCATGTATCCGATTGTAAACCTTGTAATCTGATATATTCAAAAACTGTTCGAGAGCGTAGTTTTCGATTGTAGTAAATTCATGGCCGTATTTGAGTAAATTTTCCAAAGAGGCATCACCTTCACTTGCCCGTTCTGACGTAAAAAATGCAGCCAGATTTGCTGTGTACGTCGATGTCAAAATGAGCACATAAAACCAAAAGAATCCAACCAAAATCCTCCCTGCAAAAGAGCGATCGTTTGTGGCAGGCTTCATGAAGGAAGTAAGATTTCTGCTTAGGAAAACAATGGGAAAATGAGTTGATAGGGTGAAAAGACACTGTATTATCCATTTGTAGGGAGATCCACGCTCGATTAGAGATTTCTAACGCCTTGGAACATAAGAGGAACACGAGGCCCCCCTGCGAGCAGCAAAAAAGAGGGTCTAGGTATCAACCCCCGAAAATTACTACTCGGCCATCTTATCATACCCTAGACTTTAAGGTCCTGGGAGGATTTGTACCCTGCCCCCTTTCGATGGGATGGAAGCAGCCAGGCACTATACGTATTTTTATAAGCAACCTAGCTCAAGCTCTAGTACCAAAAGATTCTTAATTTTTGCCAAAATTTTATTTTTAAAAGTTTCTTAATTTAGCAGACTAAATTGCTGTGAAAGAGTAGCAAACTATTTGTCCTGTAACAAATAAAATGTGTCACTACGAGTTCAATTCTAAAGCAGTGTCATATTCACATTGTTTTGGTACAGTTCTACGTTGAACCAGGTCAGTATTTCAATGTGCTATTTGTCTAAAGTTTCTTAGCTCTTTCCTTGTTGTTCGAAAAGTTTCTTTAATTTTAGGCTGTCTAGTACTAGGTTGCTTATAAAGTGGTTTCTTATAAAAAAAGTGTAATATCTTACAAACCGCTTTTTTTAACGCCAACTAGACATTCTAAAGCACACAGAGAGCGCTTAGACTCACCTGACAGTGACCTTGGTGTGTTGTCTGCTCCCTGCAGTAGAATAGATTGAATCGAAAACCAAAGGCTGTTTCCTATGTCCAACTCCTTGCCTTCTTCGTTGTTCTTTCTCTGACCATATTGTCGCCAGCCATAGGGGCTGTAGTAATCCACTACAAAAAGCAGAATGCCGATCGCGATACAGGCTGTCATCACAAGTAACCAAACAGTTATTGTAAAAGGCATCATGAATTGCAGAAGATCCAACAACACTGGTTGCGGTTTCTGGTTAATTATTCCAACTTTTATACCCATAAAGGGCTTGGTGAAGTCAACGACTTGTTCTCTTGCCGATGTAACTGTAATGGTTGCCACAGCGATATCAGCTCTCTGAAAGACAAAACAATAGCTCTGATACAGCTCTTGGCATGTCTTTTACGTTAACTGAGGCGGATGGACAAAGAAAGTATGACAAATATTGTCTGGGTTACACGCTTTTTTCTTAGAAGAAACATGTCACTAAGAAACATAAGGCTGATAGTAGGCAAAAGTTAAGAAATATTTAAGAACATGGGAAGGTTGAATTTCAAACAATAACTTGAACAACTGTTTTTACAAGAAAATCTTTGATCAAATTGGAAACAATATCCATTACATGCACCACAATACCTGAACATCACTTTTCTTGCAACAAAGTTGCCAATTCTAGGTTGTTATTGCTATTCGAAGTCTTAAGAATTAAAGAAACATTTAAGAAACATATAAGATTGGATTAGATAAAATATTGAGAAGTATTCAAGCTGAAACCTGCAAGTTTGTTTCCTGTAAAAAGAAGTATATTTTAATAAGCTTAATTTATATATCTAAGGGACCGGTCACCAATTCCCCCAGGTGGGGCTAGAAGACACCTGGAAGGGGATCATATTTTAACCACTTAGAGCAAGAGGGGGTGAGAAATAGAAAACACTTTAAAGATTGTTTATAAAGTTTTTTCAAAGTGCTAGAAGGGAACCAGATTTTCTACGTACACCTAAGAAGGGGGGCGAAAATTTCATCAAATATATATGAAGGGCTTTCAACTCCTCCCTGCAGATAGCAAATGATCTTTCAAGTGCGCAACTAGAACGCAAAAAGAAATAAAGTCATAGGAAATTTGTAAAAAGTTGTCTAGCGGCCTTCCAAAAGACCATTCTATAACTTCGAACGTTGCAGCATTATACGCTTTCTCAGAAAGAAAAGAAGCCTTTGCGACCTCTTTCCAGGTTCACTTTTGGTAAATTGTCTGGAATCTAGCTGTCTGCGTTCCAGTTGCTTAGAGTCCCTTCTCTCAAATGATTTTAGTTCGCAGCCTAATTTCTGATTGGCAAGAGAGCTGTCCTTCTTCACATGGATAATTGGGAAAAAAGTAACTTTAGCATCGTCATGTAATCAGTAATAATTGATGAAAGCAATCGAAGAAAAGGAAAGCATGTTTCACAAACTAAACCAGCCACTGGAACAAAAGCTATAAAGAGAACGCTATATTTCCTGGACACGAGTCTATAGCAAGCAAGTACAATGTCATTATCTTCAATTTTATCTGTAATTATTAACATGACAATCACTTAGTTTTCAGTGTAGCCACCAAACTTATTCCAAGGTATCTTATTCGTTAGAAATGTTTAAAGTGACAGCTGTTTAATGTGAAACGTAGCTCATACGGGGGTGACAACAAAATACCTTACCTTATAAAGTACTTCACCAACCATTCCTACCCATTTTCCATTAACTTGGTGACCATAAGCATTATCTGGGGCTTCGTAGACCGAGTACGTAAAATTTGCTATTTTCGCCATCTCGTCAAACATTTCGATAAGTATCCCATGATATATTCCTGTTCCATTTTCCAAGATTCGCTTTGATATAAAAGGTGGCTCCTTGAAATTAGAGAGAGAGGGGGGTCACTAAAAGATCTAGATGCACAAAGGCTATGGTTCTAGCCAGTAGCGTGCCGAAAGACTTTTGAGAGGGAGGGTGTAGCAACAGAATTTTACAGACAGGCTACTAAATCTCCGAGAAATACCGACAAATGATGATCGATTACCGACAAATGATGATCGATTACCGACAAAGGATGATCGATTACCTACAAAGGATGATCGATTACCGATAAACGATGATCGATTACCGACAAACGATGATCGATTACCGACAAGCTATTATCGCAAAGCAAGCTTTACCCATGCTATAGAATTACCTACGATTTCGGCAAAAGTTGGGGGTGCGACACCCCACATCCCCTACTTCAGCACGCCACTGGTTCTAACTGGAAGGACATAATAATAACGAGAAGGCATTTTACTAAACAGAAGATAGTTGGGAATAAGAAGATGTGGTACTCATTAGATGGTTAGATTAGGTAGGTTGAGCCTCAAAAATAAACTTGAAAACGCTGTTACTACATTTTTGGCTAGATGGTTTACTTGCTATCTTTAATTACAGGGTGCATTGAATTGAATTGAACTGCACCCTGAATAAACACTTTTCAAACAAAATAAACAAAAAAGGCAAAGTACAAAGCAGAAGGTAGGTAACAACCAGAACATGTGGTACTGAAAAAAGGTGTGGCTTAAACCGAAGAGTATGGCACTACCAAGAAGGTATAATACCAAATAAGAGGTAGGTAGTAACTTGAAGGTGTGGTATTAACCAGGTGTGGTATTAACCAGCAGGTGTGGCTTTAACTCGGTGGGTCAGTCCCAAAGTCTCAAATGTAAGCACCCGCGTCTGTAAAATCTCTGAAAAGGGGGCCAAATTTTATCTCAAACCTAGGGTATAGAAACTACAAAAAAGGGATTTTTCTGAGAAAAGGCAAAATACAGGAAAAGGGGTATTTCAGAATCAACTCAGAGTGCAAAAAATAACTTGTCTCCAGCAATCTGTTTCTAGATTTGTGCAATATATTCATCAATCAAGACATGCATACAATTATGCATGAACACATTTTTGCTAAGAAATAAGTTCCAAGTTAGAAATTTTTATATATTTTGCAGAGACAAAATGCCTGCTATGTTTCTGGTCTTTTGAAATCCAAGTGAGGTGAATGTAGCTCTTTTTTGCATAAATTATGCAGTTCAAAATATTAGCCCATATAAAGTAGCTTTAATAATGTGGAGAATGCACCACACTACCAATAAATACGAGGATTCGATATTTTACATGGCTAAATAGAATGCCTATTGTTGAACATAAAATCAACAATAAAACTATTGCTAATATTTCATTATTGTGGTATACTAACTAATTGGGGATACAGAACAGCCGTGGCCTAACGGTAATGCACTCGACTAAGACCAACATGGTCCTGGGTTCGAGGCCCACCGCATGCCATTGGCGACGTCAGGAAGAGCATTCGGTCCTAAATGCTCGCGCCAGAACTAAAGTCCTCTCAGAGGCACCCTCCAAGCCCCAAGATGTTGGGGGGAAACGGAGGTAAAATCGAGTAAACTAACTAATTGGGGATACCATTTCATGACAACAGCAAGAACAAAATTCAAAGTAGATGTTCATGCAAGTTAACTCGTGTATTTATAGAAGAGAAACTGTGATATTGAGAGTAAACTATTTGCGCTCAAACCAATTTGAAATAAATGAGTAGGCTTCTAAATGAATAAAGGTAGCCACTTCGGTTCCACACATCAAACTGACCAATATCTCGTCTATTTTGAAGAATAATTTTGACTGTTTTGGAACAATAAATGGACGCTGCAATAGCTGCAAGTGATGCAGGTTCTATGGTGGCTTGTACGTTCTAGTGGTGGGCTAAATTTTGTCTCCTTGACTTTCCAAAAAAGGGTACAGCTTTCCTTGGTTGCAGAGAAAAAGGAGGTAAAGTACGAGTTAAAAAATCAGAGAAAAAGGTCAGTTTTCCAAAACTTTCGACCGGAGTGTTTGCACTTGATAGCGAGAGTTGACCCCCAGGGGTTGTAACAAAAGAGCATGGAACTAAACAGAATGCATGGTGCTAACCAAAGGTTAAATCTAACTTAACCTGTGCAATGCACAGAAGACATGTTGATTTAAGATATCAAAACAGGTATTCCAGAAAAGCTACCAGATTATCAAAATCATATCAAGCCATACTTCCACCATTCCATTGTAGGCATTCTTGAAAAGATATATCTAAAACTAAAGAAACCAAAAAGGATTCACTGTTTACCAAAACTGTAACTACTCTTAAATGGCCATTGACTTTCATAGCGTCTCTAACTTCAAAGTTTGTCGTTGGTTTGCTCTGCAACGTTAATGTGCCAGTTTTGTCATACGTGCCAATCTGTCATGAAAAAATTTTGCTGTCAATTACTGCTTGCAGATATAATCTTGGAGTGTAAGTGGAATTTCATCAAAACATCTTAGACAACCTTCAGGCTTGAATCTATACCTTAGATAATAGGGAGGCTTAGATCCAGTACGAGTACGAGTTTTCAACTGCAAAACCGATATACGCATAATGAGAGGGAATCACCGTCAGAACTAATAGCCTATTATTCATAACATTAGTTGCATATTGGAAGAGAATTATACGTTTTTTTATAAGAAACTGATTTATAAGAAACGAATACGAGGCTAGTCAAAAAATTAAGAAACTCTAGCACTATGTTGAAGCAAAATTTGCGGGGTGAGTGGCCAAGCGGCCCAGCCAGTTCCATTAGCTTAGCTGAAGTTAAGCACGACTGTGTACGGTCAGAAACTGGATGGGCGACCTCCAGATGAATGACCAAAACAGCTCACTCCGCCGTCCTCCCAAAGGGACGTTAAACCAGGGGTCCCATGCCAGGATGCGGCATGCATAGTAGGCCTAAATTAGCTGAATAAGCTAGGTGTAACAGCCTACTCAAAATAAAGTAAACAACAACAACAACAATACACATTTGTATAATAAAGAATATATTGAATTGCTTCCACTCGTTAATTTAAATGACTTTTGTTTGGTAAAGATTGTAACTTGTGATTTTGATCTGCTTGTGTATTTTTCGTGACGTTGAGTGGTTATCTCCACCAAGAAGTGTTTAAATTTCAAATAGTTTCGGTCCCGAAAATAAGCTGATTGAGAAGCCTTTAGTACTAGAATACCAAAATTTTCATGTCAATTTAAGAAACTTCTCGCCTTTTACAATAAAAGTTTCCAGTCACCGCACTGTTGCAACGCCAATGACGATCCATGTGATCTAATATGATATGTTCTTTGAGTTTTTATAAGCAATAGGAAACTATGGGGAAGCTATTTAGGAGGTCTGGCGAGTAAGGAAATGTCTTTTTCTCTGATATTTCTCTAATTTTCCCCTGATTTCTACCTCATTTCCCTTGTTTCAATGTACGTCCTAAGCAAAAATCACAAATTATGCTTATTTATCACAATGCAAAGCTATTTAAGCAAACCTTAACCTATCTGAGCAAAGAAGCATGGTTCAATTTCATCACAAATAGAGAAACTTAACAATTTCATTACTTGCAGAATTTACTTCCTTGCAACTTGTAGCATAATTGGAAGCTAATCTATTTTAGAACAATTTCCATGATACTGCCCTGATTGTGTCTAGAATTCATCAAATTCCATGATTTTTCCTTGATATTTTGTAGGCATATTGCATTTCCTTGAAGTACCTGATTTGGCAGACATCATGCTTTACCACATTAGGCCTACCTTCTCAAAGTACGATTTCCGTAGATTCATTATCTTCAACGGCATGTTCTTCCGCTGACCATCAGCACCAAATTCAATATTACCAGTCATTCCATTTTCTTTGAGCTAACATTTCAAGGAAAATTGTATAACTGAATTATTGCAGAAAGGGACAATTTCTATCGTGTGCTGAGCTTCTATTCTATGCTATATTTAGACCGCTTGACACATACTACAAGTGGCAGCATAGCGAAATACCCCCTTAACGCAAGCTATGCATTATATATACAATTGTACATGCTGTATTGCAGGGATAAAGAAAGCATTCAAAAATTGCGGTCACATGCATTCACGGGTAAACCCCTAAATAAAAAAGGGCAACTCCAAAAGCTGCACAGGAGCACTTTGACAAAAGTTGTGAAAATGGGGGGGGGGAGGTACGTGTCTTAAGTTGATGTGCAGGATTAGAAGACTTTTAATAAATTGGTGCTTTAGTTGTAGGAAAAAGGCCTGATTACATAAATTGGAATGTGTATAGAGAATATCGCAATAATTGAAAGTAACATGAAACGACACATTTAACATGCATAAGTTTAATAATGAATGGGAAAAGGCTACCCTCTCTCTCATTCACAGCTACTCAAGCTTCTTTCTTAGAGCACCCACAGAAACAAGAGATTTAGTCGTAAATGAGAAACCCAAGATATCCAATCTCTGTCAATCGGGGGGAGGGGAGAGCGTTGGTATTTATGCCAAAGAAGAAAAACAGCATTCTCACTTATAATATGGTGTATTATTGAATCAGTAAATCAAGAAGCATATAAAATTTATATACCGTTTTAAAAACCTCTATAAACTTCGTTGATCTCTGGGCTTTCTGAGCTCCACTCTGCAGAAGATCCCCATATGTAGAATTCCATTGGTTGTTTTCAATCATACGCGAAATGGCTCTCCCAGACAACACAACAGCATCGTGCATCAATGCATACATAGACTGAAACGTAAAGATTGCACATTCATCTTACTTGAAACTGGTATATATGAAACTCGTATATACGAAACACGATGCAGAAATCGGGCAGAAATAACGAAATCGGGCAGAAATCGGGCAGAAATCGGGCAGAAATCGGGCAGAAATAACGAAACTTCAAAGAAACCAATTTAGTTTGAGCTTCAAAACGTAAACTTGAAAAAGCTGCTTTTACAAGAAAATGTTTGGTTAAACTAGAAATCCCAGGCTGGATTTGACAAAATGTGAAGAAACATCCTTACTGAAAATAGAAAGTCTGCTTTCTGCAAAAAACTTGTAGTTCAACATGATGCTCTAAGCAAGTACCAACATTTGAAAGAAATCTGTTGCAATGGCGAAATGTTGCGAAAGAAACCAGTTAATTGTACTGCTGGCATTGATGTGCTGGCAGGGAGGGTCAGTGGATACCCCCTTCTGGATAACTTGTGAAATACCTTTAACTAAGGGAATGGAATATATATAATGAATTTCCACTAAAGCTCCACACTTACAATATCATTACCGCTCAATTCTGATGGAATCAATGAGCTTCTCAAAGCATCAACTTTGGCATCCTCATTGACGTCGGCATGCAAAGCGATAATGGTGTGTATCTGATTAGCATCGAGTTGGGTTAGACCAATCTAACATAAACAAGTAAATACTGAAGAATTATTGTTTCCAAGTGACAAATCAAATTATTAGAGGAAACTGTACAGCAAAGCATAAAAATAAAATCATCTAGATGACCAGCAAATAAACTTTGCAAGTGTACACTAAAAATCAAGTTGCACGTGGATATCTAATGGTATCAGCTCTTTCATATCAGCTTTTTCGCTGGTAGAAGGACACCGGTGTAGTAGGACTACAAGTACGTCACAAGTAGCCTCTCTATCACGTCTATCCTAATGTATGGACTTTCTATTTCTCCTTCACTCTATTGTATTTTAGGTAATCACTTCCTGTAATGAATCTGTATTTAAGTTGTAGTCACATGTAAGTTCTTGAGTCAGGGAGTCAGTCAGTCAGCATCATTATGATCGTCTCGTAACAATGTCTTGTTCCTGGCTCCGTGTCTGCGCACATAAATCGCAATGTGGATTTTGTAACCTTGGTCCCCGTTACAGCGGGGGTGGGTGGTTGGGGCTGTCTCCCAGCTCTCTCTCCATGATCGATTTTCTAATTCGTCCCAAATTTGAGCAGCAATACCAGGGGTGGGGTGAGAGAACTCTAGCAAGATCTAATTCTGTTTTACTTCATACATTTGATTTTCATAACGCATTTGTTACGTGCAGCCGTACTGAATAGTAAGATAGTGACTTCCTTAGAGCAAAATGAGTGTGACCACCAAAAGGCGTGATCATAACAAAATGTGCTTCGCTGAAATCTTCTTTAATGTGCTATGGCTTGAGCTGCCCTTGTGGTAATTAGCTCTCTTAGAACGACTGACTAACTTCACAATGGCGTAGGTGCCAGACAGCCAAGTTAGAACGATGGTAGCGATAGGAAAACATCTATTGAAATTCGACGGGTAAAGGCTGTCTACGAACATCTATTGACATTGGACAGGTAAAGGTCATCCGATGTAATAGCGAGCCTAATGAAGCTAAATTTCGATGATGTACTAACTAGATGCAAGCGGGGTTCTTAGTATATATATACTCTTTTATAAGGAACCTAGCTCAAGGCCTAGTTCTAAAAGTTCCCTATTTTTAGATTCTATTTTTATCAAATTGTAGTACAAAAAGTTCTTTAATTTTCACTGCACATATAGTGCCATATATGTGGTACAGACATAGGAAACATTAAAATTCTGAGTTTTATCATTAATTTGGCTAGAACTCAAGACTAAACTATCAATATATTATCTATTACTGCATTCTAAGTATTCTAAATACGTTCAGCGAAAAGTGTGCAGTAAAATTTAATAAATTATAATGGATTATAAGAAACTTTAATGCAGAGCAATATGACGTAAACTATGCAAGCTGTGTTTACACTGCAGCAGGTCACTATTGATCCGCTATAAGGTGCTCAAGTTCACTTGTGTTTACACTGCACCAATACAAAACTGTATCTTAACGCAGGTAAAAAAGTGTCAAATCAGATCACATGTACTGCTGTAAATTAAGTCTGTTCCATATCAAAGGTGTAACGGTAGAGTGTAGACACAGCATATATATGACTACCTGTGATTTAATTTGATTTATGGTGATAGGGTATGATTCGACATGAGCTAATAGGATATCACTTTTTGTTGTCCAATGAGAAGCAAACTTACTCAAAGTCACTTAAAATGCAGACTTTCCCCGACCCTTTACTAATACAATGTGATAATTTTGGTACAGCCGAAATAGACTTCATTCAAAACTTCACACATAAGTTTGCTACTTCAGTCGACAGGCATCCAACACAACAGAACTACTAAAGAGAATTATTACCAGATCATATATGAAGAAATTCAATCGTAACGTTCTGAGCTGCATTGAATCCGAGTTTACCTGCACAAAAAGAAAGCCATTAATGTTTTTGCACACACTTGGGAAAGCTACAAAGAATTCTATGAAAATTTGCCCACTCCAAGCAAACCTAAGACCAGGGGCACCTACATTGGGGGAGCAGGAAAGCAGTAGTCTATCAAGTTAGGATTAGGCGGTGACAAATAATGAAGCAATTAAATTATGCTTATTATATATAACAATACCGTATTGCTGTATATCAATTACTTGAATTGAAATACATAGTTGAATTGAAACACATAAGTAACAAACAATTAAGCATAAAACTAGGATGGTATAGAGGGGGTTGGGAACCTTTTTGGATGAGAGAGACACTAAAGCCTCATATTTAACACAGCGTTTCCATAAGAGCCGTATAATATTTTCTAACAGTAAATATGACTAAAATCATGTAATGTTCTTCATAAAGCATATTTAGTAGCAAATGTCGATGGAATTGATCGCAATGCTCTTGACTCTGAAGAAATTTCAGTCATCAAAAGTGCCATATCTGACAAATGAGCCATCGAGCGCAGACCCTTGCTATAGACTCATGAAATCTAGAAACAACCAATGATGGAATGACTGTCGTAATACACTGACAAAGCTCATCAGGTAAGAATTCGAGTCAAACTGGAGGCTAATTTGTATACTTAGAAAATTTCTAGTAAGTATTACATTTGAACTTTGATTTTTAAATTCCTACTAATTGCTCATCACATCATGAAAAAGAAAAATAAAAGTGCATCAGGATTCATTTCCATGCAGCATGTTTTGTGAGTGTTAAGCAGGGATGCCAGAGCACGGGGGGAAGGGGGGCAGTGCTCCTCCTGCCCTCAAAGAGTGGGGGCAAGGGGGCAAAAGTGCCCTTCCTACGCTTTCTACTGATATGGTTTTTCACATTTTCTTCAAACATTCGTTCTTCTCTCAGGCTCGACCTCCTTATCTCCTTAGGAATTCATCGCCTGCCACGAAATGCAACAATAGCTGGAAGCATATTTCTGTGAAAAGTATTCCTTAGAGTTTAAATTATGATGTCATAGTCAGTGCAAGTGCCCTTCTCCAAGCTTCTGCCTCTCTGCCCTACTGTTTCTCCGGCGTCCTTGGTGTTAGGCTTGATATACTTACATAGTCAAAGAAATGCTTTATATGTGTTCCATCAACCATCACAACAATCCCATCTGGTTTAGCTTCATAAATATCATTAATAGCTTTCACTGAGAATGGTGTAATGGTGCCATTTGCTTTGCAATTGAGTGCAGCAACCTTCAGTGTAATACCGGCCTTCCTAAGTTCACTGGTTACCTCAAGAGCAGATGAAAACTTTGTATCTGCAAAAAGGGAAATATATGGGAATGGTCTTCCAAGGGGTAAGTGAGTGAGTGAGTGAGTGAGTGAGTGAGTGAGTTAGTGAATGAGTGAGTGAATGAGTGAGTTATTGAATGAGTGAGTGAATGAGTGAGTGAGTGAGCGAGTGGGTGAATAAGTGGGTAAATGAATGAGTGAGTGGGTGAGTAAATAGGTGAGTGAGTGAGTGGCTGAGTAAATAGGTGAGTGAGTGAGTGAGTGAGTGAGTGAGTGAGTGAATGAGTGAGTAAGTGAGTGTATAAGTGAGTAAAAATGCCTTAGGTGGTAGCAAAACAATGTCTGGTAGAAAATTGCTGTTTAATCTCAAAAATTATATTATTTTATCATATTCAATCTCATATGTTAGAAAAATGCCTTGAGTTGCAATAGAAGTTAATTTTGCACCAACGTCTGTGCTATTAGGGGCATGCCAAAGCAGGGGCTGTTGGAGCAAAATAGATGCCTAACTTTTGCCAAAGCAATTGGTAAATCTTGTCAGTAAGTTTGGGAAAGTTAGTAGCCTGTCAGCAAATACTCTTTACTACAACCCACTCAAAAGTTCTTAAGGTCACCAATGAGCGTTATATTCCCAAGAATGATCTCCATATACATACCAGCATACATGACTGCAATAACTGTCCATTCCATTTTGTTTGAAAATTGCTTGATTAAACTAATTTGCTCAGCACTACTTGGCATCATAGAAAGTCTATGTTTCTTGGCAGGTGGCACTGCACTACTGCATTTGTAACAAAGCTGGTGCCAGACAGCAATCAAAGGTGTGTTGAGCACATTTGGCATTAGGAAGAACAGCTTTTCTGGCAAATCAGTGTAAAATGCAGTTGACGTATTCCTCTGCAATAATGTGTTTCCTAAAATAGATACCAACTGGGTAGCAATATTGGATATAAAAATCATATCATCTTTGTTGTCATTACCATGCAAAATTTTATGAAAGTAATACTTGCAAGAATAGATTACATGTTTTTTTCTATTTTAATATTACTATATCTAACTTTAAATGCTGATTGTACTGTAACTTAATGCTTTTGGAAAATTTCCAAGCTATAGTAAAACTGGGCCCTTATTGACAGTGATGTGCCGAGACACCTTCTGTTAGGGGGGAGGGTGTTTTGACCATTTGACCAATTAACTGACTATTGTTACTAAAGCAAACAAGAAGGTCACAGAAAATACTGTGGCCTACTCTCTTGCAGCATGGCTGACTTTTAACCGACTTTTTTGTGAATTTGGAAATATTCTGCATATCCCTGCTTATTGATAAAAGTACTGTCGCTGAAAAAGTAACCCTGTATACAGAAATGTATTTCTATATTGAGAATTATCAATGTTACAATCAGACATAAATAAGATATATTTCATTCCTAAAAGAAGTTATGTACAGATAAAAAATTTCAAGCATATGGACAGTGCAATTTTTGCTTTTAAGCTGAACTCTTAGGTAACTTGTCATTCGCTTTTATGGACTTCTACTCAGTGGCGTAGCCACGGAGGTATGGGGGTAATTAACCCCCTCCCCAATTCTGCCAAGATGGTGCTTGAGATTGCCTTAAAATTGATGAGAAAATAGGTGTAGGGAGGGAGTGGTAGCAAATCTTCAGTGAAGTAGAGGGCGTGGCCAAAATTTTTCAATTATGCCTCCCACTTTTTTAGCCCTGGCCACACCTCTGATTCTACTGGAACAAGAAATTCTTTGCAAAAATACTTAAGCACTCTTCTCAGCTAATGGTACATAGTCTGATGTAGTGAAGGATAATTCTAATTCATTAGCACTTTATCTAATATTGAAGTATCAAAAGAAAAATCATCAGAATCTTCTAACATCCCTATCATCATCAGAATCACAAAGACCACCATTATAAGCATCATTGTCATAGCTATGGAAAGTTATAGTCAAAAAATCATCAGAATCATCATTGTCACTTTTGGTGACATCATGATAATAACAAACATCAAAATTACAATGCAAATCACTTTCAACATCAACTCACTGTCAATTTCATAACAATCATAGTCATAGTCATAATCATATTCATCATAATAATAATAGTCATCATCATAATCATTATCATCATCATTCATCATCTTCATCATCATCATAAGTCATCATCATCATAATCATCATCATCATAATCATAATCATAATCAACATCATCATCATCACCATCATCACCATCATCATCACCATCATCATCACCATCATCATCATCACCATCATCATCATCATCATCATCATCATCATCATCATCATCATCATCATCATAATCATCATAATCATCATAATCATCATAATCATCACCACCACCACCACCACCATCATCATCATCATCATCATCATCATTATTATCATCATCATTATCATCAAAGACCTTTCCTCAATTTCATCTGCTCCATCACTGCTACATATGTCTTTTTAACGGTAACATTGAAGCACAGTTCAAATACCTAACTAACTACCCACCTAACTAACCAACTAACTAATTAACTAATTAGCCAAATGGTTAACTAAAACTATTTACTCACCATATGACAAAAGATCTTTTCCATTGCTGTAAGCATCAATCCAACTGGCTGTGAAGGAAGCATTTTTATAAATGCTATTCAACTCATCAACAGCTTTTTCAGCTGCAATGACCAGGCTGTTTCTTTGGTTTGCCAACACATCTATCAAGCAATGAAAAACATTTACGATTGACTTAAATTTTCTAGCACATTCCTTGGAAAGCAAATGGACTACTTTATCCCTTTAGTCAAGTACTCCTAGGTGTGTGTAGTTAGCTGAACTGGATTAGGGAGGCACGATGTAGAAGCTAACCTGATTAGTAAGAGATTTTGGGACCAAGATCCCTCCCTGCCCCTTCACTATCTATAGTTCTGAATGCAAGAGGCGTAGCTATACGGGGTACAGAGGGAAGCTGCGCCCCCAATATTTAGCTTGTTTGTAAATTTGCCGCTCACCAGTAGTGCTCTTCAATATTGTATTGCAGAATAAACTGAAAGACAGTCCTCTTTGTCAGAAAATAGGGGTGGCTATAATTTTTTCCTGCTGAATGGAACTCACTGATTGGATTGGAAACCTGGCAACTCGAGAAATAGGGAATAGAATTCTACACCTCTATAAAAGAGAGGTCAATAGAAGCATTCAACACCAATTACTCATCTGTCGAATATCGAAGTATGGCATACAAAAAATACAGATTGAGAATTTCCGACTGCCTTACGTAAGGCGTGTGCGACGTACTGAATCCGCCACAGGTATAGCGCAATGACGTAATGTTTTGATTACTGTCTGCTTGGCATCTCCATATATCGGATGCTCAGAGACAATCTATCTGATTGTGCGACACAACCAATCAATTGTGAGGCATACGGATGTTATTGTTGAGCCTGTCATGTTTTGTTCTACGGTCTATTGTGCGGCACAACTTACAATGGTAAGGCAGCAAAAATATATTGTGCGGTAGAACGAGATGAGTGTGCGGCAATCAAACTTTTGAGCAATGAACGCGGCGAGCTTTATGAGTTGCAGTACATGTGAATCTGGATACAAGGTCTGGAGAAACGCGTGTTCTCTGAGGGAAGTTGTGAGAAACGTTAAGGAACTGATTTTGACCTGCTATATAGACAATATGAAAAACCCAATGACAGAAAAAGAAACTTTCTCTTGTATTTAGTACTTTTCGATGGGCTGCTGCTTCTTTTAGGCAGACGAAATGACAACAACTCTGATCTTTTCCCTTTTCAAACAGAGATGTTATTTCGATGATCCAGAAGCTGGACTCCAACCCTTAGGTCTCAGATAAGCGGGGGGTCCTAGCAGGGGGTTAGAAAAATCCTCGAGATGAAATAAGCAGGGAAGGGGTCGTAAATTTGGATCAACTGTGCAACAACAAGCACAAATGCAAAATACGCCGACTAGTATCATTGGAAGCAAATACTTTTCGGAATCTTGCCATGTATATCTCATTCATTATTTGAGTAGCTCAACAACAGTGCAAACTTTTTGCAGGTTTCTCCTAGGGAAATTGAAAATTTAATAAGCGGGGAACCTAATAAGAGCGAGGAGTTGGAAAATTTTTCGAAAAAAAAGTAAGCGGTGGATGCTTATTCGAGACCTAAGAGTAGATATTATTATCTTGATGGCTTCTATCAGCTGGAGGGAGCATTAGTGGCTAGCAGGGGGAAGAGGGCGCCATTGATGATGAGTTCCTTTTGTCCATTCCTCCCTGTGCCATTACCAGACTTCCATGACCTCACTTCCTTTACTTTTCCGCTCCTTTTGACCACGCCCTGTTATGACCACACCCTTGTGCGGCAGTCGCAATTTGTGCTGGATCCGCCTCTGCTGCACTCCATGGTATCGAGGCGAATATGATTGGATTTCCTACGCCAGGGAAACTCGACAATAATACACATCTTTTCATCTCACTGCACATTTGAACAGGCCTATTTTCGAGGTGTGGACATGAATTACAAAAATTATCTCCGGTTTAGAGCCAGGGCGCATTCCGTGTAAAACTCACACTGCAGGTACACCAGTAGCTCCTCTGGTGTAAGAGAAAATGTTGTGACAATACTTGCTTTTACGTTAAACCCTAGCGTACACTTGAGAAGCAAAAATTAAGCACACAGCACACCGAGATTTGCATTATATTATGCCAGTACGCCAAAGAGTATAGTTTAGGTAACGCATCTGCATATCCAAGGTAGCATGTCCCAAGTCATAACTTTATTTTATTGAAACTGCCTGAACTGTATTCCAATAGGTGGGTCTCTGCAATAGGAGCTTGATGCAACTTTTCTCATAAACGTCGGAAAATTGAGCGAAAAGTTATACGCTGTTTAAGGTCTGAAAAACATGGAAATTTCTGACATATCCTAATAAGCAATACGATAGGCTTTATGAAACCTCAAAAGAACGTCATTCTATTGCTTGAATCACAGATTCTTTCAAATAGCGGTCGTTTTACATGCATACAGCGTTACCGCTAAGTAAATAAAACTTACATAGTGATGCAAATGCCATAATATCATGAATTTAGTGATAGCGTTGTCAAAGTATTGGTCTACATACACATGGGTCATATTTTGAAGTATCAAACCAAGTCCTAAAAAATCCCATTATATAGGTGTTACTTTGAAGTATCGAATCAGATGTCTACTATGTGTGAGACAGCATAGGCGTCAAATCTTGATTGGCTAGCAAAGGAATCACCATTGAAGGATTCCAGTGAATAAAGTTGCGAGAATTCGTTCGAAAAACGTGTTCTGGTAACAAAAAGTGTACTTTCTTTGCGAAAACACTGATAACACATAGTTTGGTATAATTGACAAATATTTTGGAAGCATGTTCAGAAGGCTTTAACTCACATTTCCAGAAAGAGCAATTTTTATATCTTGCGCAGATCAAAAGTTATCGACATTACTATTCATCATTTCTTCTATCCTTTCACTATCAAAACATTTATCTCTTGCTACACAAGATATGTACTTTGCTGAATCCTCACTACAACTCTTCCCATTTTCCCCACTATTTTGGTAAACTTTATGTTGCCATAGTTACAAAAATAGCATTTGTACAGGATCTACTTCATCAACTGTCAGCACTGTTTGGACATAGAAAAATGCCTAAAACCTTAATCACCTCAATTTTTGAAAAACAGCTAGACAAGTCCGAAGTGTTGTGGTGTACTCCGTACTGGTTTACATTCTAGTCCAGAAGTTCCCAAAACTTTCAAATCATTTAGTATGTAAGTCCGAGGTGCATTTCATAGACTAAGTCCTGCAGATCTCCGGCGCGGAGCTAGTTTTCCTGTCAGCATGGCGGCGTGGATATGGCCTAAACAATAGTCTTTGGCGTACTGGTGCAATAAAATGCAAATATTGGCGCACGGTTCTTTTGATACTTACACCTCAGGTGTACACCAGCGTTCTGCGTTGGCGTACACATGAGGAGCTACCAGCTTACCTCCGACGTGGGTTTTACATAGAATGCACCTTGGATATTAATCCATTGCAACAGGTCATTACTATTATTCTTACATGGAAAGTAAATATCAAAAATGATACAGGCTGGTAACAGATTAAATTTAACACTTTTGCACTAGACAGCATTCCTATCATGGTCCCTCTGAGCTCTTCAAGGTTCCCCAAATGGACTACCCATCTTTTTGAAGATTACATAAAATACAAGTCATTTTGGAAATCAACAAATCTGGATAAAGATCTTAAAAATTAAAACACAAATTCATAGCAAACTATACTGACTTTATTAAACTAATTTTTTGCATATACCTAATAAATAATCACAGAGCTGGGCTAGAGTTATGAGTTTCTGACACTTTGAACGTGTGATGAAGAACCAGCTAAATGGAGCTGGCAACAAGGATGGACTTACACGAAGAGTATAGGCTCCAACACCCTTCAGATATCTGGATAATGGTGTTACACCCATTTTTCACTTTCATTATTGTCTAATCAAAGAAATTTGCTTTTGTTGTTGAAACTACAAGCCCTAACAATTGAAAAGCAACCTTGGTACTAAAAATCAGTCACTAACTTAAAATTAACCAAATTGTTTGAAAATAATCCAGAATCTATAGAATTGTTCGAATATATTGGGGTGTAGCATACCCTACATTCTCCCGGTAACTCTATGGCAGGCAAGCACATCAAAAGTGACATGGAAATTAAAGATAACCTCTTAATGATGATGCACATCATTCCAAGCATTAAGGAAATATTCTATAAAATGTTTTCATTAAAAACATTGCGATTTACCATGTTAATTCAGTCAAAATGTTGGCTGTCTCAGTTTAACGTCATTAACATCTAGTGATGTTGCGTCACATAAAGACGCAAACATATGGAAGTAACTCGATTACATGTAGAGGTAACATCCTTTGGAATGTACTTACAGACAACATGAAAGTTGAAATAATGTGCCAGCATTCAAAACAAAAATAATAGCCTGAAAGGGGGAAAATTGCAACTGTAAATTATGTGGATGAAGTTTTGTTTTTGTACCCTTTCATTCCTTTTTATCGCATTAGTATTTTAGTTGCTAGAGTTGAATTTAACTAGTTTCTGTTGGCTGATGCTTTTGTACCTGGAAGTTTAAGCGTATATTATACCAACTGTAAATAATGTATTAATATTGATAACACTGAGACAACCCAGCTCTCATTAATGATGTCATGATAATCCAAAATGACTTTGAGGAGAGAAATTTCAAACTTAATATGGCTCACGCAAGTTCAGCAAGCGAAGTTTTTAATGCTGAAATGTTTGCTAGAGATTTGCAGTTGACTGGAATGAAACGCGATAACAATAAAGTCAACAGGTCTTTTCAAAAAAGCGGAAGAAGGGAAGGAATTCTCGATGAATGCGAAAATAAAGCTTTATTCAATGAAGGCCCTTCAGTTCCACGCAGCAAGTGAGTAAGATACGAGGTGGAACTTCGAATAAATTTTGAAATTTCACTCATTAAAGTTATGGCTGAAGATTGCATTAAGTAGTTCTAAGTCATTTCTGAGATCAAAAACGTAAAAGTGCAAATTCATACCGAATGTAATTGTGTACGTGGATGACTCCGTGCAGCTCACGAAGAGAATTTCAGCGAGTAGTAATAATTTACAAAACTGTTGGAAAAACAAATATTTTTTATCAACAAACAAAAACAAAGGAGAGGCAGAAGCAAGGAAGCGCCTCATAGCGTTAGCCTTGATTTGCAGCAAGTTCTAACAGCGGAATTTTACCTAGGCTCTAGGTTTTCCAGCTATATTGACGTCAGTGCAACTCAGAACTGCGATTAAATAGACAGCAATGAGTATGGCTACACCCAGTTGCATTAATGTTTAAAGTAGATAGTAGATTGTTGTATTAATGTTTAAAAATTGCTTATTTGATAAGGAAGCAATATGAATCACAATAAAAGAGCTGGCGGGTTGAAACAGGTCAATGCTTGTGCGCATGATAGCTCTTCTCTTCGAAAAGTGGATAATTTTGAAAGCAAATCCGAGGTCGGTTTAGATTCTAGTGGATCACAATCAAATCTACACGTGTACCATGCAGAGAAAACAAGTGTTGTAAATGTAATGAAAATATCTTCAGTTTAAGAGGAAATTATGAAAATTGATAGGCATTTGGGCATAGCAAGTAACTGCTACAAGCAAAATCACAGGGTTTCGTTTATTGCACACCTCAAAAAAAGTTTGATAGAAAGTACTGGTAAAGAAGAAATACCAAGGTACATACCGAAATCATTTCTTGTTGTACGATGGTCTCTATATTTCCTTCGTGATCTGCTGCAATGTTTGTGCTAGTTACTCGACTTCGATACCTCACTTCATACCATCAATATAGGAATGAAAGCTATTCATAACTGGAGAGAAAACTGTACACCAAACCAGCCACAAACTGAATATCATTCAATGATTTTCTCCCACAATTATGCTGTGCTTTGATGGGTCTTTGTAACACACCACCTGTTATCGCGATAATTCAGAAATAATAGAGAAATTTTCCATCTTTCTTTGATCTTCACGCTATATTTAATTGTGTCATACACAATTTATTGACAGAGAGAATACAAATTATACCATTCATTAGGATTCAGAAATACAACAATTGCTACATACTATTTCTGCTAAAGGCTTTTGAGTACTTACTATGCTCTACGCTAAAGATGGGCTACCACCTTCCCTTACGTGTAAAAATATCGTTTGGAGCAAACATGACTGAACGCGCCAGTACATATGGTACCAGTAGCGGTGCTTGAAGAAAAGTCAGGGGGCAACGGTGCTGAATATTTCGACTCGGTCAATTTAGCGGCTATCTCCAAAATCCTCGGCAATGCCAAGTATTCTAGGGGTAGCCGAGTATTTGCCTAGTACATGTACTTTTGCAAAAATGACTCATAAGAGAATTTAGGCTGGAGCAAAAAATGTCTTTCTTATAAAAAACGTTGTGTTTAGCTTATGGTGCGCTAAGTTTGCCGAGAATTTACCGACTCGATGGGACATGAAGACACTTTGCCTGTATGTGTTTCGGCCACTGATCTCTAAAAAGGACTGGATCGCGCAACCTATTGTTCTTGAGCCATGATATGGAGGCGAGCTGCCACCTGACTTTTAGATAGCACAGCGCGGGAGATGTTAACTGGTTTCGATACTGATGGATGGCAAATATAGCAAAGCAGGTCGCTTTCAGTTACAAAAAGCTCTGAAAATGAAACGCTGATGGCAATTCTGCTATTTGCAGTTATAGTGAGGGAAGTTAGGACGAAGACAGCTCTCTATCGAAGCAATACCTGCAGACATTTCATTTTTATGTAGATGTATCGTTGGTCACTGCACACCTGGACACAAAAATGCTTGTGAAAGAGATCACTTTCCTAGTAAACAAACGTCTAAACTTGTCTTTGTACCTGGAATGTGTTTGTGTTTTGGTCTCACGCTGTTATGCCGGCGGCTGTCTCACAGTTTTGGATAGATGCTCGATCCAGTCTTATTTAGAGATCAGTGGTTTCAATCAGCATTGCATGATGGGAGTTGGGTGGTTGAAGCTGACGTTACTGACTGGGAAAATGAGTCGTAAAATCCTGCACGGCATGGACGTTGTCTGAGTATTTATGGCAGTCATTACAGTGGGAAACAATTGCTTTGACTCGACTCTGAATCTCGTCTGACCTTACTTGTTATACCGCGATAGCAATTGTCATTATTGCGTGATCATAGCTCCAATAAAGCGATATTTCCAGCGTGCAAGCCAATAGTGGTCCACCGAGAGCCAGATCTGTTCAATTAGCAACCAACCGGTCCGAATTTATCGATAATTTGGATACGAGTTGTTAGAGTCTGCTATTTTCTCTTGACAGAAGTGCATGAACTAAACTTTACAGGCGATGCCTTGAAACAGCTAAAACGCTTGAGAAACTAAAGGAGTTCAAATATAAAGTGCAAATTTGAATCAAATGATACCTAATTTATAGGTATACTTACTTTTTTACTGAACATAAATATCCGCAAATTATTTTGGATTTGAGCTCTAGATGACTTTTTAAATTATTCTCAAGTACCAAAGGTGAAACTTCGCCGGAAAGTCAAAGGAATATATTAAAATCTTAGATAGCATTTCACTTCATCATAAAGCAAAACAAAAGTGGAACAGAATAATAAATAACACACGCACAGTTTTGCAAGCTGAAGAAAATGGCCACTTTGACAATTGTCAGCAACAGCTATTTTTAACCGAGGAAATTCGCTCCCAGACCTATAAATCGTGACAAAAGCTTGAAAATTGGTATACATACACAGTTTGTCATGCTGAAAACGATGAGCTTTATGAAAACTTCGGGAATTGCAGTAAAATCTTTTCTTAGAAATGGAAAGTCGCTCCGAGACCTCTAATTCATTTCTGGGCTATCACTATGTAGGAAGCAGATCTATGCTGTTGTTACTTAAACTGTGCATGTGTACCAATTTCACTCTTTTGTCACAAAGTGATCAATTTAAGGACCTGGGAGCCACTTTCCTGGTCTAAAAGTAGATGTTGCTGACATTTCCTAAAGTGGTGATATTAGCTCATTTTTTCAACATGAAAACCTATGCATGTGTGCCAATTTTCAAACTTTTGTCACAAAGTGCACAATTTCAGTGCTTGGCCTTTCCACTATGCTTATATTTCAACGTTTCTGAGCCTCAATATTCTTTGGTGTGTGAGTTCGGGCCTTGACTCATGTCCTTGTGTAAACTCTTCGGCATTCATAACCCTCACAGGATTGCATTAAATTCCGAATTAACATGATTCATGAAAAAGCCGTCAATTGAAAACCACCTTTCAGCAAGTCCCTTATCAAACATCGATTTCTCAAAGCGAATTGCCTGAAATTGTTTGTGAAACAAAATGCCACCAGCAAAGTTTTGGCAATGAGTTGAATTACTAACTAACTAAAAGCCACCAGTAAAGTCTTTGCAATGAATTGAATCAATGAACCCCTGGTATGGTTCGTAGATCTTCTCATCACAGGTGGCTGTATGAGTGAAGCGACATATCAAATCAAAATTTAGTTGAAGACTGCTATGTGGTAAAATCATGCTGAGATGGCAACCATTTTATAAACAACATGGCGCAATCATCATAGACCATAATTCAATGCAAGAGTATAGAAAGGTCACGTTTTTGATCTAATTCTGCGAAGGGTGGAGTGTTCAACATGGTTACTTTTACAGGAGCATCCCTCCCTACACACTAGCTTTGAACACCTGTTTTGTAAAGGCAATATGCTTGAAACTATCTTTTCACGTGTATGCATATTAAATCTAAAGTTACCTAGTTAATTCTTGTATTGTTCTTTACATTTTACATTCTAATTTCTTAGACGTTGGCTTGAATTAGCTGTATTTATGCATATAGAGCTAAGTAGCGCCAACTGTACATAAATAAATACATAATTATTATTCTTATAAGGTTAAGACGAAATGCAACCCGTCAGAACCAGTGGCGCGTCGAAAGAATTTTGAGTGGGGAGCAGGGGAGGGCCAAGAACAAAATCTGAGTGTAGCTTTCTTTGATGTGAGGGCGTGGAAAGAATATTCTGGGCGGGGTCACTAACTTTCTATGAGATTCAGGCTCCAACCAAGCTCGTAGCCAGGCCTATGTTTCAGGGGTGGCAAGATTCTCCTGGAGGAATCATGAGGTACAAATCTGAGAGCTTATTGCATGCTTCATGCTATCACAATCAGATGGTTAATGTGTGTGCAGGACAAGATTGAACTTCTAGTATGTCACAAAGACCAACATTGAGCTCTTCTAAAATTTCAGATCTCTCCTTTGCTGCATAGACAAAGCAACAATAAAAATTGCAAAAAGAATTCCCAGGGGTGGCAAGAAGTTGGCATTGTGCTGCACAAGGGTGGCATTTGCCACCCCATGGCTACGAGCCAGGTCCCAACAAATGCGTTATGGAGGTATGAGGTGAAATGTTCACAAAACTATCGATATTCAGTCAAAACACAATGAAATTGACTGGAAGAGTTTCCTGTCTATATCCTTAACATAGTGACCTGATTCTTATGGTAAACTTTGTCATACGTCCATATATAGTGCTACTTATGCTTGTTGTATGAAGCTTCTGGCTATCAGACTAATGAAATTTGTTTCCCTCAAAAAGTTTCTTCCTTAAACTTTCCATGCAGGGATGAAACTCAAAGGGGGTATGGGGGTGAGTTACCCCCATCCTTGACAATTTGCCATTTCGCCAAACAAAAACGGCAGTAGTGTATTTTTGCAGGGCAACTTACTGGGCCCAGGTCTACTGACTGAGTATATTTTCATCATTTTTTCAACTACTGCTACTCATAAAATGTCATAGAAAACACTGTGGCTAACTCGCTGGTTATAGATCTCATTTTAGTATCTTTATCGACAGCCTACTAAATGGCCCAGAATTTCCAGAATAATCGGTCAGAGAATCCGCTGACCGAAAACTAAAATTGATAACCGAATATCGATTAATCAGTCTTTGTTGGACAGCTCTAATTCCCACACAAGAAATATTGTACGCAGGGACTCTATAACTACCATGCGAAATAAAACAACATTTGAAAATTGAATTATCTAACTCAAAATTAGTGCTTTCCCAACGTTGAAAAGCCATACAAGTTACTGAATGCGTTCATAGTACATAAGATTGCGTCTAAATTATTGATGATACAATTCCGTATATCAAAATTGTGGAGCTATAAACACTAATGCAAGTAATGTTATCAAAAATAACAGCAGACAGTAAAGAAAGGTACTGCTATTAATTATGAGTGGAAATACATTGAATAAATATGGGTGCATTATCAAACTATGGCACCCCTATTGAAAGTCTAGAATTTCTTTATCAGCATGGTATTGGTCTGGGGCTGGGGACACGAGCCTCCTTGAGACAAGTATCTTTAGGTCCCCACGCGACACAACCAATTTTCGACCTATCACGGAGATATTTTTTAATTCTGAGTTGATTTTTAGGGGGTAGCTCTTGCTCTCAATCATGACAATGCAAAACCTCGAAGACGGTCATCCAGTATGCAACTGGGCTGTATGCGGACAGCAAAAGGTATACAAAATGGGTCAACAAAACAGACATGATTGGTAAAAGCTGACTTGAATGAAAGGATGGGGTCTCAACTCCAATGGGGGTCATTCATTTAGCATGTGCGCACGAAGAGGGAGGGGGTCGAGCAAAAGCGTACGCCATGCGTACAAGGAGGGAGGGGGGCTGAGACATCTAAAAGTCCCCTTTTGCACGTATTTGTGATAGTTTTATATGCAAGGTACTTTTACCATACTTTGTTGTCTTTGGCGTCGATTTTCATTACTGTTTTATATAACACTTGCTATTATTACTTTCCTATCTCTCAAATGTTCTGCAGTCTTTTTCGCTATGGAATTATGAATTGAACATTTAAAAACTTTTCGTTAGAAATGGGGTGGGATCAGATAGGTAGAAGTACGTACGCGATGAAGGGGGTCATAGCATGTGTACGTGTGCGTACGATGGGGTGCGCGCGTCATATTTTTGTCATTTTGGTACGTACGTACTCATAGGTCCCCAATAAGCGTCCCCCGCTTATTTTTCTTTGAAAATTTTTCAACCTCCTCCACCCTTATTAGGCCCCCGCTGATTAAATTGAGAAACCCGCAAAAACTTGGCACTTTTGCTGAGTTACCCAAATAATAAATGAATTATATGTGGCAATATTCCGAAAAGTATTTCCGTCCAGCGACATTAATTGGGGTACTTTGTATTTGTGCTGGTTGTTGTACAGTGAGTCCGAACTTCTGACCCCCTCCCAGCTTATTAGAATCCCTCGCTTATTCGGGACCTGAGAGTACTGGAAAAACTTCAAATAATGAATAGATTGCTTACTCAGCTTCCTATATCAAAATACAAATACAAAATACAAAAATACATACATGTGGTAGCTACTATACTTAGCGGTCGATGCCAAAAGCACGATAATAAGTTCAGTATACAATGGTTCGTACAAACTATGTTAGAAATATTTCGAAAACTTTCCAAAGGCAAATTACCATTTTTCCAAAACCATGCAATACATTTTCGTTCGCATTTTGAAACCCCGTGAAAATAGAACAACACTATTTTCAATGATTATATTCTCTATCATATATAATATAATGAACAAAAATTAACATATGCGGTTTTTACTGCGAAACTAATTTATATCAATTTTAAGGATATTTCGGAATTTTCCCAAAAACAATCCGAAACTTCTTTATAGATATTTCGAAAAACCTTCCTTTCTAAAACTTTTCAGGTCCTGGAAAAAACCCTTACGAACTGGCATACTCTGCAAAGTAAATCGCTTTGAGAACAACAAATTTTCTATATAGGGTAGAAAAGCGAAAACAAGAAACATTCACAAGACACTTTCATAAGCTACCCGAGAGTACCGAATAATCGTCCTCCCGATTATCAATTTTGAGATTTTACAACCCCCCGCTCTTATTCCAGCCCCCATTTATTAATTTTCCAAAGCTTTGAGGACGTAAATTTATAATTTGCCCAAATGTGAACCAAAAACGAAAATCCATTACACTTAACAATGGGCAACGTTCCCACTTTAGTTGAAATCGTTAGGCCAATGGTATAAAAATAAGAATCACTCTAATTATTCCAACTCCAAATGTATTAAATTTTCAAATATTTCAAATCCCCCATTTATTAAATTTTCGAGAATTTTCCAACCCCGCCCCCCCATTTATTCCAACCCCTTTAACTATTCGGCACTCTCGAGTACTTTTATAAGAAATTTAGAAAATTGAAAGAAAGCTACTCCTAGACACAGTGGTGTAGACAGGATTGCATTTTTGAGGGTGTGGCCAGGAGGAAGGTGGCGAAAAGGGCGAGGACCCTGAGGAGGAACTAGGGAGTTAACTAGGGATAGGAAGAAAGCGCCCTTTTATTTTTATCATTGGGGGCATCCGCCCTCCTTGCCCCCCTGTCTACGCTACGGCCTAGACATACAAAAGAAACGTTACTACGATGTATAAGTAATGTACATGCACAAGTTTTGTCCGAGCGCAAGTTATGTCCGAGTACAAGTCGCATCTGGACATAAGTTGCCCAAGGAGCATAAGTCCTAGCAGAAGTTAAATTGTTACAAGTATTAATCACGTACGAGTGCAAATGGTATGAGGTTGAGCTCTAGCTTGCTTTACACATGGCTAAAATAGAAGGTAGAGTGATTTCACTAAACTTTGAAAGATAATCATAGGAACTGCTATGTAAGCAGTGGCGTAAGAGACAGTAAAGGCGATAAGCAATTCAGTAGACTGGGGCCCCATCTGAAATTTCACTCCGAATAATATAAAGAATATGTCTCTTCAAAACATCTGAGGAGCTTCTTTAGGACCTTAACAGTTTGGGAGTCCTTAGGAGTTGTCCAAGCCGCAACCTAAATCGGCTACGTCACTGTTTGTATTGCGCTGCTTTTAGAAGGTCTGACCAGCAAGAAATCCAACCCATCAGAACGTGAAAGCAGATCAGGGTTAAAGCAAGGGTTGGGGTAAGGGCCAGGTTTTTGAGTGGAGGCTAGAGTTTGGGATATGGTTAGGGTTAGGGCAATGAGATATCTCATTGGGTTAGGGTTCGATATATGCATTTCAATGAGCATTTCTGTGAGATATGGAGTAATAAATAGTAACTACTTCTTCTGATGGGTTGCATTTAGTTTTGAAATAAATTGCTGGGTACTAATCATGAATGCATGACAGTAAAAATATATCTAAATATGGCAAATCAGACAACGAATACATCCTAGATAAGGGGTTGCCAACCAGTGAGAAGCTAAGAGCCACATTCTTAAATGTGATTCCGCAAAGAGC
Source organism: Cassiopea xamachana (assembly GCA_900291935.2). Classification (NCBI taxonomy): domain Eukaryota; kingdom Metazoa; phylum Cnidaria; class Scyphozoa; order Rhizostomeae; family Cassiopeidae; genus Cassiopea; species Cassiopea xamachana. The sequence goes on from OLMO02000297.1 coordinate 9,674,348, forward strand.
CACATCAAAATCATGGGGACACATTAGCACTCCCCCCCCCTATACTTTCCTTTCACACAATAATACCTTATTAAACTCAAGTGAAGTAAACATATATAAGAAACACTCGCTTTAATATGAGTGTAAGAGCCGCATAAAACAGCCAAGGAGCCGCATGCGGCTCGCGAGGCGCGGGTTGACCCCTTGTCCTAGACAAATAGCGTCCCTCCTATACTTTCCTCTAACACAGAAATATCTTATTAAGCTCAAGTGAAGTAAACATATATAAGAAACACTAACTCCAATATGAGTGTTTCTTATATATGGAACGGATCCAGTTTAGATCCGACCCAAATAAAACGAGCTAAAGAGTTGCATGCAGCTCGCGAGGCGCAGGTTGGCCACCCCTTTCCTAGACAATAAAATGACAATAGCCAGAAACGGCGACAACTCGAAATAAGTTTAAACGAGGATAGGTGGGTCGGACTTATACTGGATCCGTTCCATATTTGTTAATGCAAAACATAGTCGCACTTCTCTTGCAAGTGGACACTTAAAAAATCAAATGCTGGAATCTATCCTCGAAAACTACATGGCTCCCCTTGAACATTATGATGTCTACTTAGATAATTAATGCAGGTACCCAAAAGAGATACAAAAAAACAGAAATAGTTTTCTAATAAAAAATTAATGCTTATTCAAAGGATATGAGAGGAGATATTGTGCCAGTCCTCTTGCAGGTGTCATATTGACTATTTTGTCTAATTGATACCATGTTCAAAAATCACTACAATAATTGCATGCTTCTCAAATACCCAATAGTAAATTCCACTTACAAAACTTCGAAATGTGACAAACAGCCTAGATTATTGAGATTTCTTATCTTTGATGCTTGTTCCCGACAGGAAAGAAAGAGTAGCGAAAGTCTTAAGAACCATAGCTGTGAAAATCAGAATGAATCCCCACTCCCCCTACCTCAGGGCATGTGGGGTACTGGTGGGTATTCGCTGCCCTTTTAGCTGCTTGTCAAGTCCACACAACGTGGGAGATCGACACATTTTGGCATCTCCACTAAGCAAGGTGGGGCTTTAGGTGGGGATTCGTAGTTTGAAATCCAAGATGGCGACCATAGTTGTTGTAATGATCTCTCAGTAATGCGGTATGATAATATGCTCCAAAATGACCCCGGGGGTGGGGCACTTGTCCTCATATAGTGTCCCCATATAGTGGGGCATTTGCTAGTTTTGCTCATATTTCAATACCAAACTCCACCTGTGTCCCGAAATGGGGGGGGGGGGACTGGGGATTAATTTTGACTGGTGTATTACAAGAGTACTAACCGTCAGTTCGATCCATGCCAACAGAAAAACTACTTCGGCTCTTCTTTTTTAATTTTCTCTTGTGATTGAATTATTTCTTGTAGCTTCCTTCTTGGGAACATTAATGAGGCACAACGAACGGTACATGGCGTAGGTAGTGGGGTAACTGTAGTCCAATGATTGCTATCAATATGGTAACATTCAACCAGTGAAGATGCCATGCTATCTTCTGTCCAGCCTCCACAGACAAATATCAGCCTAAATATAAAATTAAAAGATAGAAAGTAATGCTACAGCTTCTGACGGGGATCATGCTCTGATGAATAGATAAGATTTAAGAGCTTTTTAAGGGGTTTTTAGGACCAAAAAGTATTTTTTTAGGATAAGGTTTTGCATGTTTCCTTGACAAAAGCGAAATGATTTCCCAAATAAATTTGCCGCTGAAAATCCTTTCCATCAAGAATTGAATGAAAATAAGGAGTTTTTAAGGAGATTAAGGAGTAGCACGATCCTGCTCTGGGCTAATATTTCTGACTCTTTCAATGGTAACATCCATCACTACAACTTCAGCTTGAAGGCTACATAAGATACCATCGCTAGTACCATAAAAACTCACTTATAGGCTGCACCTATTTTTCTAATTGTAGTTTGGAAAACTAGGGGTACAGCCTGTATGCGGAGTGCATCATTCTTCAGGAAACATAGAAGTCCTCGTTCATGAAGAGTTCTTTGGTGCCATCATCAACAATTTAAAACAAACGATTATTACCACATAAGCCCATTCCAGGGTTACTTTAAGTAAATTTCCAAAGCTTTTCCAAAAACTGTTTCAAAGCCAAATTTCCAGATTTCCAAAACCATGAAACACAATTTTGTTCGCATACGCAATGTGAATTATTTTCAATACTATTTTTTATGGTTTTTGGCAGAGTATGTATGCTACTATACCGGTGTGATGGCCCAGTGGTTAGAGCGTCTGCCTCACAATCGGAAGGTCGTGGGTTCGAGCCCCAGCCGAGTCATACCAAAGACTTTAAAAGTGGTACTCACTGCCTTCTCGTCTGGCGCTCGATGAATGAGAAAGGAGTGGGGAAGTTAAACAAGCGGAGCTACCAGTGGATCAGCCCCCCGCTGCAGCCCTCACTTGCATTCGCAGACGCGTGGCCTACGGCTATAGAAACGGAGATAGGCACCGCCCTATGTGCCATTGGCGCGGGAAGGACTTTGACTTTTTGATGCTACTATAAATAGTAAAATGAACAAACATAACATATACGATGTTTAATACGATACTCGTTTCAATAATATAGCTAATAAACTAATCTTGCAGGCAACAATATCACTTACTTTGTCGACTAAAAGGGTGGAATGAGCATATGAAAACACTAGCAGCACACTGCCTATCTTATGTGTTTATATTGTTGTCTTGTTTTGAGTTTTGAAACGCTCATCTCACATGAGATGTCTAGTATCATTGGACATTTGAGATTGTCCAATCTATATGTTTTACAATAGTATCTTCTGGACATCCATCCTGTCCCTCTTACATTCTAAATTTCTCCTAAACATGGGACATTTGGCGTGAGATGAACGTTACTTACCTTGATTTGTATATGCTAAATAGTAAGCACCATATACCGTTGGGACCAGATGGGTTAGTGTTCTTGCCCGCTGTATATGGTGTAAACAAAGTACTTTCTTTTACTTTGAATTTTATGGTGTAAACAAAGTAGTTTCTTTTACTTTGTATTTTTTATGTGATAAAAAAATAAGACTATAAGTCATATCCATTTTAGGAAATCTCAGAATTTTCCCAAACAAAAATCCAAAACTTTTCCACAACCAATTTGAAAAACTTCTCTTTTCCAAAACTTTCCAGGTCCTGGAAAGTGGCATTACCAATTTCCATAACTTTCCATAACTTTCTAAACGCCGCACGAACCCTAATAAGCACACATTATCTCTCAAATCATGAAACAATGCAGATCTTGAGTACATTGAAAAATCTTAAAAATACTTCTTCCGATTGTGGATGCCATACGGTTGGTGCACGTCCTATACGTGGGGAACATCTGTACGAGGGGTATTGTGATATTCTATTAGCAAAAATGATTGCTCTAGGAGTACAAAAACAATACAATTGCAGTTTCAACAAAAAAGAAGTACAATAGCTCAAACTATTCATTGATTGAAGATTATTGCGGCTGTTTGTAGATTTTTGCAGCAAAACAACGCAATTTACATACCTGTCAAGTGCTGCTGCACCAGTCTGGTATCTGGCACATGAAAGAGGAGCAATTTCGTTCCATTTATTATTCTCAATGTCATAAACTTCACATTGTGCTAGGAATGTCTCATTATAATATCCACCAAAGATATAAATCATGTCATCAACAATGACACATGATGCATTCTCTCTATGTTGCGTTATGGGCTCAAAGCCTAATGAAAGATAAAACTTCTTACTATACTCTTCAGTGCCAAATAAACAGTGGGTGCAGTGGCGTACCGCAGTTTAGGGAACCTTAGTTAAAAAATTAAGGGTTCTCAACAAAAACTATGGGATCCCCAACAAGTTCCTTTTTATTTATATGATTTTTACCATTTAGTGCTCAAATGCTTCCTACGGCCATCCCAAAACCCTTACTAACAATTGTTGCTAACACAACACTGGATTCATTCATCTGTTTTCGCCTATCGCACTTACTTCCTATGGGCCCCGAGTTTCTCCGTTACGCCAATGAGTGGGTGAGCTTTTCTCTAAAAGTCTAGACAATGAGGACTCTTAAAAACAGAGAGGGAGTGTCCACACTCCCTGCAAATTACAAGCCAATAGATGTCATATAGCTTCCAACTCTCATAAAGTAATGGTATTTTGTAAAAATCATGGATAAGAGTGTGAAAAGGATATTCTGGGCCACAAAACTTCTTTCTCAGATGGAAAAGTAAGAAAGCAAATAATGGGGAGCTCCAAATAAGCTAAAGGGGTGGAGAGCTTTTCAAAACATTATTAGTAACACTTCCCTTATCTATTCAGCACCAAAGATTACTTGCACGGGAAAAATTACAAATAGTGATATGCAACTTGAATGATAATAGGGGAATACAGCTGCATAATATCACACACATATTTAATCTTTTGTGGATTAGGCTATGTTCCAAAGATAAATCATCAGAAAAGTGATCTGTAGGTAGGGTTGTAGATAAGAGCAGTGTTTCCAGGCTTTGTCATATAGCTCATAGGATCGCTTGCGCACGCGCCCACACACGTGTAAATCAAACTGCGCGTGCGATTGATCGAATAAAATTCTTTTCTTTGTTTCTTGATTTGACCTGATCGTTGATATGAAAAAATTTTCTTAGTAGTGCAATTGCACGCGCGAAACCATGTTAGCGTGCTAATTGCCGCACACGCAGTATTTGGCTAATGACAAAGGCCTGAGAGTTTCTCAAATATTGGGGTGCACCCCCTTAGGGGGCACAATGTAATGCTAGTGGGGCCACGTATGAGCCCAGGGAGCAGGTATGCTTATACAATGTTTATATATAATGATCTTATTCTTAGCAAGTGGGGGTGTGATATGTTCTTTTTCAATGTAGGAGGGGGCTTTGCAGTAAATAATTAACAAGCACTGGATCAGAGGGACACAGGGGTCCCAGCACCTTCCTATTATTTGAGGAATAGTGGGTCCTCCTCTCTTTTAGGCAGTTTTGAACTGTCAAGAATGAAGGATATATTGAAGGTTCACACAAGCATATCAAAGACTGTCTCCCTTCCTCTATCTAGAAAGTGTGCATCTCTTCTCAAGAATTACATTCCCTTCAGGTTCAAAGTAGCAATTCTTTACATGTTTCCAGGGGAAAAAGTCCCTGGCCCCATTTTTCCCTACTTTCATTTCAAGATGGTTGCTGCTGCCATTGCTCTTCTACTTTATTTGGTTTTACAGTCCTGTTTCTAGTGATATATGATATACTATGTAACTTAAAGCTCTTACAGAGATGCAAATAAGAAGAAAACATGTAGTGTTTAGTCATGTAAAAGAATGAAATAAGAACACAGATAATTAAAAATAAAAACATGCTTCTGATATAAGAATGTTAAAATGGACTGCATGTGCATGTGGCCAGGTGCATAACTTCAATATATTTGGGAGGGGGGTGTCACATATTTTGCCTTGCTAGAATGAGATCTATACTCTCAAGTGCCAAGTAAATGGAGGGTCCAAATAACCAGGGGGGTTGGAAAAAATTCCAAAATTTAATAAATGGGGGGGGTCAAACTAAATGGGGGGTGGAATTTGTGAAATTGTTTGAAATGATTAAAAAGCAATGGAAAGAACAAAAACAGGTTGTCAGAAAGCATAAAACTTTAATAGTACTAACAAAGAAAGGAAATGAAATGAGGGGTTTGTAAAACAGTCAATCTTATTAAAATTAATAAATAGGGGATCCTGATAAGTCAGGGAGGATTGGAAAAAAATAAAAAATTAATAAGCTGGGGACGTCTATTTGGTACCTGAGAGTAATAAGTGAGTTGGCCACAGTGTTTTCTTTGACTTTTTTCCCTTTTTAGTAAAAGTAACAGTAGCTAGTGAAATTAGTCTAGTAATGTGTCCTGCAAAAATACATTGTGCTGATTGTTTGCCCAGTGAAATGGCAAATTTTTAAGGTTGGGGTGGCTCGACCCCCATACCCCCTTAAGTTCCATCTCTAAATGTGGCTATAGGTAGAAGAAATTAATATGATGCCATACCAATCATTTCCCATTTGTCTTTGCCAGGGTCATATCTTTCAATTGAATTAAGATAATGATCACCATCATAGCCTGAGATAGCATACAGGTAATCGTCATCGGCTGCAACACAGAGCCCATCTCTAGCATGACTCATTGGTGCAACAAATTCCCATCGATTATGCTTTGGATCAAAACGTTCTACTGAGCTACAAAAAAGGATACAATGGCATGCAAAAGATCTGCAAGTAGTTGCAGGACTTTTTAAAATATGTAAAGCAAAATAAGAACAAATGAGCTAAGCACGAAAAGGTCAAAGTTAAAAAATTCCTTTCAAAAACTATTCTTCACCTCACATGCCTGTTAACTTATGGTCAGTAAAAGAAGGAGAAATACTGAAAGAAAAAGGGTCTGTTTACCATGTCTGCATCTGTTTGATAGCTACCAAAATACAAACACTGGTGTACAGATTGGTACAAAGACACTTAGAAAACAACTTACTTAAAGCAAAACACTTACTTTCGGGTGCCTAATAAACATTTCCCCTCCGTTTATTAATTTTTGGATTTTTTCCAACTCCCCAGACCTTATTAGGACCCCCCATTTATCAATTTTAAAAAATGACCTTTTATACAAACTCCTCATTGTATTCCTTTCATTGATAGTACCATTCACACCCAATTTTCAAGGCAAAACAGTGTGCTTCTGTATATATTTTAGTTCTATGCTTTATGAGAACCTGTTCTTGTTCTTTCAGTCACTTTATAATTATGTTATGCCACTTCTCAAATTCCAGACCCCCATTTATTGCAACCCCACATTTAGTAACTTTTGGAATACTTTCCAACCCCTGTTTATAAGGACCCTTCCTGTTTATCTGGCACTTGAGAGTAGTCTCAAGTGCTTCAATCTGAAGTTATAACTTTTCTTTAGCAATATACCTGCATGGTCTGCATGTGCCTGCATGGCCTGCAGCTAGTAGTAATTATGTGAATGCAATCTGTATTGCAATATGTTAGTATGTATTAGCATTCAGTACTATTGTAAGACTAACATTAAACAAAGTTATCATTATGCGAGCCTTTTATAGACATGTGCAAGGAACTGGAGTTTGATAAGCAACACACAGGCTTCATAGTGCAAAAGCTATCTACAATCATTATCCGATCAACCTATTATATATTCTGTATGTGTAACAAGCCCTGGACTAACCCTGACCTTCTAATATACTAACTGCTTGAAGAAAACTTTTATATTAAAATTTACACTCCTTATACTGTATTTTTTTCTATAGTGTAAACTTTTTTTTCATACCAAGTCTGTCAAATGCAAGTTACCTAATTATAACGAGATTTGTATTTGTCTTCTTAAATATTATATCATTATCAGAAGTTTAAAAAAATCATTATAATCCTATTGTATGCTAAAAATATCACCTGAGAGGAACTTCTCCATCATAGCCTCCAACTGCATAAAGATAGCCATCCAATGAAACTAACTCCAAGTTACTACGCTTGTGATTAAGTGAAACCATACCTAGCCACTGATTGCGCTTTGGGTCATATCTAGCACCAGCACAATGCCTCTTCCACTCTCTGCTCCCACCAACAATGATTATATCGTTATCTAGAACACCTACTCCAGGACAGTGCCTTGTAACCACTGGAGATAGCTGGATCCAACTACTCATTTCTGCATTGTATATCACAGCATGGACTCCACCAACTGCAATAAAAACATTTATATCAGACATGCAAAGCCGTGGCTTCAGCCAACTGCTATCATCATTGGTGGCTGGTATATTCAAAGTCCCTTTCACCAAGTCTGCCCGTATATTCTGTGCCTCTATGAGCCTTTCAACACATTCTTGACTTGCTTGTATCATTGGACAGTGCACTAGATCTGAACTGAAAGTTTTCTCATTTACAAAGCGCAGTCTTATGTTCAAAAACAGGTCAGCAAAAAACTTCTGCCTCTCCTCTTTATACATGACCCAGTTAACCACTGCAAAGTAAATTAAATCCTCACTTGCAACTGATGTTGAGTCCGAAGCGACCAAATGCTTGACAAGATGGTATGGAAGCTGGAGGAAATCTGGATGTTCGCTAATATCTGAAAAGTATTTTTCTGTAACTTTGAGGGCTTTATTGTACAATTCATTACAACTCAATTCATCGGAGATTGATAATATACCTAGACAATTATTTGCATTTACTAAGCTCATAATATACTGGCTGCATTTCCTTTTCATTTTGTCCATGAGAAGCATCGAAGAACCACGAAGGAGATCCTCGACATTTTCTGGGGTTATTGTAATAACTCCTGTGTACATGAAATCAAGTAATTTTTGAAATGTCTGGGCAGTTACATTAGTCACATTCACTTTTCGATCTTTTGGTAACAAGGTTGAATCACATAACGCAAGAAAATAGTCAGCACACGAAGCCAAGACCGCCACGTGGGATGGGAATTCAACTCCTTCGACTACTGGTATTATGTCAATTAGAGAACGACTTTTTCTCATTTCATTGAGCTTTGATAAGATCCCATAGCTATGGTTCTTGTCACAATAAACTTCAGCTTCCACTTCACAACAATCCTGATTATTTTCCACCATTGTAGCAGCGAAATGTTGGTATGATCAAAAATTTTTGTTCTCCTCAGTAGTTAGGCCAAATTTCCATCATGCAGTACTACAATGGAAATATCTTAAAAGAAATAATCAGTAATATAAATGATTAATAGCATATTTATGACATAAACGACCAAATTCTATACACTACTGTTCTTCACAAAGACATCAAACTATTAACGGCATGTATGTGTATTACTACTTTAATTGATTAAGTTCAACATCTCAAACAGCCTCGGTATGGTACATTATTTGACTAATAGCGCCGCTGGTGGCCTCTAGGGGTGGCGCAGTAGCGTAGAAGTACGGTCGACTTCTGCCAGGTTATAGTCATACCAAATTAAAAAACAAGACAGCTCAATTCGCGAGTTAAGGAACAAGAACCGCTTTAGTCAAAAAAGACCAAGAACGGAACTCGGAAGAAACACCATCCGATTTAGGGGTCCATCTATAGGGAGTGTGATTCCCCCTGAGATGAAAGATCTAAAGACCTTGGAGATCCTCGCAAGGAAACTAAAATCATGCGGCGAGAAACTACATTTAGTAGAGTTTGATATAGGGCAGGTGGACAACAACATTCATGAATTCACGTCATAAATATTTCTAAATAGTCGATCATAGGCCTTGAACGCATTAGAAATAACTTTTGAGTGACGTCTCGTCACCCAAGTACTCCGAAGAGTGGGGAGTAAGTGCCCCTCCTGCCCTTCATTTGGGGGAGCAGAGGGAGCAAAAGTGTCCTATTTGAAATGCATATATAAAATATAGGTGTGTTATGAATAAAATGTTGTCTAAGGACGTGCGGTATGCAAGCGCCCAAGAGTCCCCCAAGGGACATTTGGCCTTTTGGAAAAACAACTGTAAGCAAGTTAGTCAACAAGTTGTAGTATTTTTTGAGTTTAAAAAGCTGAAATAAAATAACCTAGAAGCTTCATTTATGGACGAGACCTCTGAAGAAATAACTGGTGCCGTGACCCGGGAAAATAAACCCGAAAGACAGAGGGATATAAATCTATTGCCTACAGAACGAGAAGCTATCAAGATTGCAAAAGTTTTAGCCAAGAAAACAAGCCTAAGGGGCAAGATGTCTTATGTGACGAAGCTGATAAACGATGTGAACAAACAAGTGTCTGAAAATGGTGAGCCGAAGTAAGTGAATTTCAATGCACAGTCACTGAAGAGGGCCATGATCAGTTTCCGAGACTTCATTTATGGGTATGTTGAACTTTTAGAAGATTAATAGCAAATTGACGAAGTATTCAAGACCTTGCTCAGCATAGCGGACAATTTTCAGCAAAGTATCGAAGCTGCAGAATCATACTTGGCAGAATGCAGAAAGGAATCCAGATCAAATCGGTCATCAAGAAAATCTGGGAAATGTTCAATTTCGGTATCCAGCACAAGAAGTGACAGGCACAAAGCACAAGATCCCCTAGAAATGGAAATCGAGCATGGTGCTTCAACAAATGTGAAAATTGAGACAACTGAAAATCAAGAATAGCAACATATGAGGATTCTTACCCAATCTGCTTGTGCCCCCAAGATAAAAAATTTGTTGCTGAAGATACCATTCTTAGACATACCTTGAATCCATTGACTCGGGCACCCTTCCAAACCCCCTCATTCCTGAACGTCACATTTTCCCAGGCGAATTCCCTATTCCTATATCCCCATAATGTGACGCCCCCCAACCCACCTTCCCCAAATATCCCACCCCTTCTCCTGAGATTGCAAAGCAAGCTTCAATTGAGCCAACAGGAAGACATGCAGACTCTCAGAGTGACAAGAACATGCCTTCTATGATGGGATTAACCCCAAGAGCTACAATGCGATTGCCACTTGGTGGTGAAAATATTATTCCTCTTGGAAAATTCAGTGGAAAAAAGGAGTGCTGGCCTAGAGTTATTCAAACAGTCTAAGCTGAGGTATACAAACAGCCAAATGAACCAATTTTGAAGCTTGCAATCCTCGAACAGCATATCATTGGGCAAGCAAAGGACTGCATCGAAGGTTTCCCATGTGATGAGAAGTCATACCTCCTTGCGTTGAAGACGCATGGAGATAGATTTGGTGATGAGGATGATCATGCAGCCTTTCACCTTTGAGCAATAGAAGACTTACCCAGAGTGAAAGAAAAAGAAACATCCAGGTTGTACTCTCTAAACTACTGACGGATGTTGTTATTGCTAGGACAATTTGCAAGGAAGACAAGAACCTCAACATTGACATTCGGTTACTATGCGAGTGGCTGCGAAGGAGGCTCAGAATTTTGGAGAAAGCCATGTCAAACATTTGGGTGAAACAAGATCCAGACTCAACATACATATAACTCTGAACAACAGCTGTAGTCGTGATACACCAAACTCAAAACAATGCTGGCTATGTCAGGAATTGATGTGATTTTCAAATGTCAAAATTGACAGAAGATAGATGTTGAGATGAGAAGACAAGAAGTGCGTAAGAATGGTGCATGCTTCATATGCATACGACAGGGATATGCCTCGAGTATGCAGAACGAACATGAATTACAAAGGAAGGTACACATGGACTCATCCAATGCTGCGCAATGATTCTGAATCTGAAGTGAAGGAAGTGAGTCGAAATATTGAGGGAAGTGATGATAAAAAACCAAACAATGGAGCTCAAAGCACAGTTGCTATGACAACAAGAAACTGTGGTGATGTTCAGTTCACTGGGTGTACAGGGTTGCCTGTGAAGAAGGTTACAGTGATGAACAGGAGTGGAAAAAGCATCAGGATCAATTGTCTAGAAGACCCTGGCAGTCAAGTTACGCTTATCACATCAAAGATTGCAAGGAGTCTCCATTTGAAACAAAAGAAATCCAATGTGACATTGTCTGGAATTGGAAATGAAGATCTTAGGGCATGCACTTCAGTTTCATTGCAAATCTTCACCAGCTGTGGCACTTTATTATTCACCAATGCATATGTTGTCAATAAGATCAGCCATCACGTGCCATAACTGAATGTAGACGGCTTGAAAGAAAGATACAAACACCTGGAACATGCTATAGTTCAATTAGTGGATGGCCCCATAGACTTACTGATTGGCCAAGATTGTCCAAGTCTGTTTCGTCAACTTGAAGTTAGATATGGGGAAAAGGATGAACCATATGCTATGAGAAAACCACTTGGATGGAGCATTTGTGACCCATTGTGAACAATTGATGCTAGTCAATTAGTTCATGTGTTATGCACACATGAAGATGAATCGACCAATGTTGACTACATTTTACGAAAATTTTAGGAGATAGAAACAATTGCTAAAGATATTCCCACAAGCAGCAAAAAGCTGATTGAAGTACAAGAGCAGACACAGAAAACAGCAATACATGTTGGCCACCGTCACCAAGTATGACTTCCTTGGAAACAAGGAATCAAGAAGCCAACTGGATCATATGATATGCTTTGAGGCGACTCAATATGACTGAAGAAGACTGGACAAGAACTCTGAATTGGAAAAGAAGTAGCATTCAGCTATGGAAGAGTGTTTCAATGGAGAGTATGCAGAGAAGATCGAAAAGCCAATAACTGAAGAGGATTAGTACTTCATCTTGTCATTTCGGACACAAAAAACACAAAAGTACGAATAGTATTTGACTCTGCAACCAAAGCGAAGTGTGTGTCATTGAATGATCTCCTCGAAAAAGGACCAAATCTGCTGAATGATTTGGCAGGCATTTTATTCAGATTCAGAAGATACAAGTATGCAGTTGCTGGTGATATTTCAAAGATGTTTCTTCAAATCTAGTTGAATCCTGAAGATAAATTTTTTACCGCTTTTGTGGAGAAAGGACATCCAGCACAGGCCAGAAGTGTATCAGTTGAAGACTGTAATTGTTGGTGATGCTCCTTCGCCGTTCCTTGCTTGTCATGTTATTAAGAGAGTCCCAGAAGATTAAAGTGGTAACAATGTCAATGTTTCCAATGCCTTGAGCAGAAATCTGTACATGGATGATCTCCTCCACATTTGCACAAGCATCACAGAGACAAAGGATATTGTCAAAGGCACAGGTGAAGTGTTAGAAAAGGGTTGATTTCGAATACGCAATTGCATTTGCAATGACCAAGAAATCCTTAGAGAGATAATAGAAGAAAGGAAAAAGGATGTCAAGCAACTAGGAGAAGATGGCAGAAAGTTCTTGGATTGAACTGGGATCCAATGAATGATACATTCACATTTCGTACTTCTGAATATAATGTTTCATGGACAAAAAGAACTGTTGTTAGTCATATCTCTAAAGTCTTTGATCCATGTGGATTCCTTGCACCATTCCTCATAACTGGAAAGGTATTTATGCAAGATCTATGGCGAAGAGGATTGGAATGGGATGATAAGTTAGATGAAGACTCGAGGAAACAGCGGCGAGCTTGGTATAATCAGTTACCAGGGTTGGAATGAATCAAAACTCCAAGACACTTGCACGCTGAGCAAACAGGTGGGAAGAAATTAGAGTTACATGTGTTTTCAGATTCATCTGAGAAAACTATGGCAGCTGTTGCATATTTGAGAATAGTCATGAAAAATGGATCAGTTGAGTGAACATATCTGTTGATGGCAAAGACACAAGCTGCACCTCTGAAAGTTGCAACAATTCCCAGGCTAGAACTTCAATTGTCAATCTTGTGCAATGGCAGTGAAGCTCTTGCAATTTATTATAAGACAATTTGATTTACTTGTGGTTAAAATTTCTTTCTGGACAGACAGTAGAGTTGCACTGGCCTGGATTAAATATCAAAGTTATACATTGAAACCTTTTGTGGCAAACAGAGTTGCATCAAATCAAGAAGGAACGGAAATAAATCAATAGCATCACGTACCTGGGAAGCAAAATCCTGCAGATACTGCTTCTAGAGGCACCAAACTTTGTGAACTAGAAGATTTTGACAAAATGTGGTTCAGTGGCACTGATTTTTTGAAATAGTCTGACGACCTTTGGGTTCAAAGTGAAGAATACAAAGATCTCGAAGCATTTTCGGAAGAGCAAAGAAAGAAAACACATGCTGCTAAAGTTGCCACCCAGAGTGGAGTTTTGGAAATAGAATCCTTTTCAAGTTTGAGAAGTTGAGAAATATCATTGTGTATGTAAGGAGGCCTTTCAAATTGTGGAAACAACGAATATGTAGAGGAGAAAACAAAGTTCAGGAAACCGTTAGTGTTGAAGAATGCCAAGAAGCGGAAGAGTGGCTTATCAAACAAGAGCAGAAGAAATACTACAAGAGAGAGCTAAAAAATCTTTCAAGCAAGAACCTGCTGCCAAGAAAGCCAATTATCTACGATCTGAATCCATTCATTGATGAAAAAGGATTGATTAGAGCTGGAAGAAGATTGAGAAGAGCTTCACTTGCGTATGCGAGTCGCCACCAGATCATACTACCAAAGCAGCCCACCTCACACATTTGATCATCAGAGAAACTCATGAAGAAGTGAAACATTTTGGTGTAAATTACGTTCTAAATGCTGTCAGATCAAAATATTGGCCTGTTCAAGGAAGAGCAATGGTGAAGAAAACGTTGAGATCGTGTGTCGTATGCAAAAAACTACTGGAGTTCCTCAGAAGCAGCCCATGGCCAATCTCCCAGCATCAAGAGTAGAAGGATGTGAAAGTACTTTCAAGTTCACTGGTGTAGACCTGTATGGGCCTATTATCACCAAAGCAAGATACAGAGGTGGTCGACGGGAAAAGATATATGGCGTATTATTTACTTGTCTCCAGACCAGAGCCATTCACACTGAGCTTGCTTACTCTCAATCAACAGATGACTTCTTGAAAGCTTTCACGAAGTTCATTGCAAGAAGGTCAACCACTCCTGTCACCGAGTGTAATGGGGCTACTGGTTTGAGTAGAGTATAAAACAACAGCAGACACCACATATTCTTTGCAGGATATTATTTCTTCACCAAAAACGCGGCTATGACCTCTTACAAGCCTTACGTCTAAATGAATATCCACTCTACAAACATCACTTCTTCAACAAATACGACCATGACCTTTTACAAGCGCCACGTCGGGAATAATCTCCGAAAACTAGTATGTTACTATATATATATATATATATATATATATATAT